>JAUTBT010004404.1:0-27203 GCA_032361225.1 Lepetodrilus schrolli | reverse complement strand
CGAACATTGATGCCGGGCCCCCGGGGCGGGATTTGAACCTGGAACCTTTGGCTCCGAAGTCCAACTGTTCTACCACTACGCTACACCCGCCCACCCTGGATGTCATAAACTATGACATAAACTATGACATTACCTGAGTCTGGATGTCATTAATGATGACATTACCTGAACAATTTCATATCTAAATTTTTATTTTTTATTTTTTATTTTTTTGTCTGCTGCCATCAAATAGCAAGGAAATGTTTCCACATGTAAGATGTGATAAGCCACAAGAATAAACTCTTCCCAGTTTTCTTTTGAGCTCAACCTGAGCTAAAATCCAGAAGACTAGATTGACAGAGTCGGTGGTACATGTCTTTTTATCCCATCTGGGTGATTTTTTAAGTACGTAGTATGGTAAGCAGCACAGCAATGCTTCAGCCTGGGACAGCCTGTAGATAGACACGTGGAATACCTGCTTGAACAATATAACAGCGTCCTAAGAATACACTCCATATGACTGCTTTACTGCTTTCCTGTCTACGCAATTATTAACAAAAATTTTGATGTGCATTGCACTGAAAGTAACAGCAGATTCTGCTGTTTCGACGCATGATACTACCTTCAATTTTACTGGGTTTCTACAGTAGTTCACCGATACCACAGTCGTCTGCTAATGGTGGGCGAGAGAACCTTCAATAACTCCAGTAAAATCCATGAGGCAGAGCTGATACAGATAACAAAAAACTGTGCAGTACGCATACAGGCATAGTGCATTCCAATGTTCACCATTTGCGACGTTGATTTCAAATATGAGGAAATACCTGGCGTGGGGGTTACGAAATCCTTTTGAGTACAATTTCATGCTCAACTAAAGCACACTTGTCTCAGAAGGAAACCAGTAATTTTCTAAATATATGATGCCATTCAAGTCGCACAACATTAATTCTGTTTCCAAATTGAGGTAGACTTATAAAGTTTTGTTCACAAATCTCAATATAAAATTGGAGCTTGAGCATGAAATGGTACTCGAAAGGTTTCGAAATCTCGGGGCCTGGTCAATGATCGGGGTAAAAACTTGAATGTTCTTTTAGGCCAAGGTACTACCTACTGTACCATTGTAGCTTCTCAGCAGTGACAAATATGCTCTACAGTAGTTATTTCAAACAGTGGCTACAACATATAACTAATAGTAGAACATATCCTCAGATATTTCTGTCACATCAGACAGACTATGAACTAGAACAAGTATTGCAATGTCAAATGTTTCACTGCCTTAAATAATGATGGAAATGGTAATAAAATATAAATATTAAAAAAATTATAAGAAGAATAGACCAGTTACAGAGGTCTGAGAGTATTCAACAATCATGTGGAATGATGGAAATATTTTACAGAATGAGATGAATATGTGATGGGATGTATTCTGAAAATCTTATGACAATATATTAAACATTTAAGTTGTTACATATTCTAAGAGCTTGTTTTTTTAGGGACCATTGTCCATAATATTGGAATAGAAGAGGAACACGGCAAATTATTTTTCTAATATTAATATCAAGATTTATCCAAGCAGACTAATGCCTCGTATGTGCTCATCTTGCCAAGAAAACCAGTAGTAAAACAACACAAACATTTCATTATTAATATTCATAAAAGTGAGATTGTTAGATGTAGGTACAGAGGACAACTTCAAGTGAGATGTAACGTGCAGACAATCTGGAGGGCTGGTACTAGGTTAGTGTTATGACCAGACTGGTGCCACTGAGTCATTTAACACTAGTGATACCACATGTAATGATGAGTGCACATCAGGGTGGCATACCATGTGAGTAGGGACCCAGATCAAAAGATTGTTGTCAGGAAATACCTTGCATTCTCAACTCAAGGCTCCCAAGAAAATAGTTTATTGAATCCACATAATGTGTATGTGTGTAATACCCTATGCTGGCACCTACAAGAACATACAAACTAGAATTATCCATATATAGTAATTCAGTTGAATATACAGATTAATGAACTAAATACATTACTTTAATTAGTGTATTAAATAAAAATTTTATAATTGGAGTTTAGAGCTACTTTCAAGATTCTTTCACTAACATCACGGCTTGCCAGTACAGGGCAGAAGGAAACGAGGAATTTTGATATATATGATGCCATTCAAGTCGCACAATATTAATTCTGTTTCCAAATTGAGGTAGACGTATAACTGAACAAGTTTTACAGGTATCTAGTGAATTGCTTTTGAGGTATCTTCCACAATGCCATGATACAGAAACATTTAATAGTACATTGTATTGCTACTTTAGTGGATTACCGATGGTACACTTTTATTATATTGGGTGGAAAAGCTGTTAAATTTTATATGTGTGTAGGTCAAATATCACTGCAGATTTTGATGGTTTTGATTCTGGATATTGGCAACTGTGAGTCTACTGATAGTTCTCAGATATTGGATCAACAGTGACATAGTGTCAATCTCTATACCATCGGCACACAATGTGTATGTCTTTAATTTTGCCTTGGTTCAACAAGGATTGAAAGAAAAATAGGTCACAGTCAACTACCACAACCACACATAACTGAAATAGTGTGGGAGACTTCAGTCTTTCGAGCCCAGAAATTACAAAACCTTTTTCAGTACGATTTCATGCCCACTTCATGCCCACTTCACTTTGTTCACAAATCCCCATGTAAAATCTGAGCTTGAGCATGAAGTCGTATTCAAAAAGTTGTGTAATCTCGGAGCCAGATCTAGTCAGTCTAACAAAAAATATGTGTTCATGCCATATGATCCATAATATGACACAACATTTCATTGCTAAATAAATATTATTTTTAATAGAAAAATATGTGAATGTCTAATGTTACCCAGTGCATTCATACATCACAGCAACTGATTTTATGGCCAACCATGGTTGAGAGTTTTACTACTCATCTGAAAGCCAGTTTTATGAAAGACATATACATAAGATCCCAGACATGCGGAACTACCTGGCCAAAGTCAGTAGTCGAACCTGGGACTACATTCTGAACAACTAATTACATTCAGATGTCAGATTGGGGATAGGGGGGCAACACATCAACAGCACAAAGAAATCAGTAAAAAAAATAAAGGATGCAGGCAGTCTGCCAATGCAAGTCTTCGTAACTGTCAAAGCCTGCCTTTTCCAAACAACCTTCAGAACTGTCTGTGGTGCTGTGGTCGGAGATGAAATTCCTCGTCTTCACCTGGACTGCTAACACAAGAAGTTCTCCAAACATCAAGGTCGATGGACTCAATCAACAAACCTCTTAAGAGGTGTCAAGACTATTTTTGGGAGTCTTTTCTCTATTTGCACATCTTTGATCTAATTTGGTGGCCGTGCATCATTGCATACCAAATAAATTACATGTTAAAATAATCTGTATAAAATTGTAACTATGAAATTATCATTGAAGATAAACCTGAGCATATCAAAATTCTAAAATGATATTATTCTATAGAAAATGAAGAATATCTGTACTAAAAGGCCCTGAGATTACGAAACTTTTTTGAATACAATTTCGTGCTCAAAGTTTTGGATTTTAGCATGAAATTGTACTCAAAAAGTTTTGTAATCTCAAGCCCAATATCAATAAATGTATTTTTATTAATTTATTGTAATTCAATAATGACTGTATGGCCAGCAAATATGTCTACAAGTTATCTTGGTTGGTTTTGTTTGTGGCCATTCATTCCTCCATCAAGGCCTCAGATGGTAACATCACATCACAAAGAAACTGCTGGGATCGTATATCATAACATAACAGCAACTGCTTGACAGGAATATGACCTGACTGGAATCCGGCCAAATCTGTCCTGGCTGTACTCGCTACTGACAGTACATACATACATACATGTACACATGGACATACAAACATACACACAGACCATGGAATATACGTTCTCTTGGCGGTGTATCCCCAATGAACAGTTCCAGTCACTTGCCCTGCTGTTAAGTATGTTGCTTCCCTTCGTAGGAGGCACAGACATGTGTTCCACTAAATCCATACTTTGATTGCTAAGTAATAAGTGGAGATGGCAGATATGAGGTAAACTATCTAGGTAGTGTGTAACTGTGATGAACCTGGGGTCAGGTTCCCAGGTTTAAATTCTCATGGAGAGATAGGTAACCTTAGAAATGGGCACATGGAGCGGGAATACTCTTATCATTATTAGTATCATATAAGCTCTTCACAATCAATGCAAGATTAAATACATACATTTTCACCAATTGCAGATAAATTGGAACTGTTTTGCAGGTAATTTTAATATGGAGGAGACCCAATTTTGCAGTAAAATCTATTTGCATTATTGCTAATTGTAAAAACAGGAGATGGGTTCGAGGAAACTAGGGGCTTCTTTAACTACATCTGCAGACTTAACTAATAAGGAACCACGTCTAAAAAAAACATAGACATTAACCTTTCCTTTCTAATTAAGATAACACCTCTTTATTATTAGAAACATATTCCGAAAAAATTACATTGATACCATATGTCATACGGTATATTTGTGTAGCAAATGCATACAGCACCACAGACTAATGATGGAACTGCAGAGGAAGTTTCCAGCAGTACATTATATCACTCTGAGGTAACACATACCAACCATTCCCCGTGTGAAATGGCAGAAAGTTGTCTTGGTGTAGCAAGTAAAGCATTGATTGGACTGAACTCTGTATCTCTGCTATGCCAAGGTAAACTCTGTTAGACAAGCCATGGCACTTGGCAGCCCACAGGCAGGTAAATGTGTTTACGAAAGCCGTGCACACTGTAACTATTCCGGTTTGTCTTGGATTACCATAACATTGGAGCATCGCTGATTGCGCTCGCTGATTGCTTTTCTACAATTGGACTATTTCATTTATAGACTGCACTCAGTTTATACTTCCTCAATACATTATTCCATATAATAATTGTGCAGTAAATGTAATGTTGGACAAAGTATATATCTGGTAATTTTGTTACCTCAAACTATTAGATCTGGTTCATGTCAAAGACGTTTTATGGCATTTTTTTCATGTAAAAAAAATATTTGGGGAAAAATGTACTCAAAATACTTGTAATGTATCATACTCAAAACACACAGCATTATGGCTTGTGGCTTATAGCATTATGGCTTGTGGCGGCTTGTGGCTTATAGTATTATGGCTTGTGTTCAAAGATGGTAATGTACATGTAAGTGTATTTGTGGCCACTATGTACATCTAGTTATATGGGTCTTCTATAGTTGTATAACTATCCCCTGTGATGGTACAACATAAATATGTTTATGAGTGTACTATACACATGAAGCTGGCAATGACATAGCTGTGAGAGTGTTGGCCTTGGAATGCTGACATGGTAGGTGTGAGCACCAGACTATGGGAGAGGTAACATCACAGGACTAGAACAGAAACCCACATAAACATCGACCACAAATAATCAACTGTCAGAAGCGTGAGGATAGTAACAAGTAGACAGAAGTTGAAAGATTGAAGGTCCATATATCTCCCGCTCTAACCATTAACAGCGGCTGTAGGGAAGGCTGATTCATTGCCATATGTAAATACATCATACTTCTGGCCACTGAAAGCACACAAATACAGAAGAAGTTATAATAAACAGAACATCTTTATAGCAGATTTTGTTTTTCTTCACAAATTATCAGATGCCAAGGCAGCAGACATAGAAGAATGAATATACAAGTGTATGGTACATTCCATTTTTAAAGATGAACATTATAGAGAATGGTAATGGCGAGTCTATATTAGTTCTGTACTGGGTGACAAATTCTTGAAAATAAAGTTCATTGTTTTTCTAGCAAAACATATAATTTCTTTTAAATTGGGGTTTAGAGCCGTGTTCAAGATTCCTTCACTTTGACAAAACATAAATACCGTCATATTCACAAATGAAAGACTCTTGTATTACTACAGTCATGAACAATATAAAGATTTGGTTATAAATTATCTAAATCGTGTACAATTATTCTTGATTATTAATACACAATGTCAAAAAATGAGACGCTATTTTTAGTCTTGCAATTATTCATGCACTAGTGTTTATTTATCCTAGACACCAAGTAGTTACTCTGTGAGTGTCGGTGGGACTTGATCTAGCTGAGATGTATCTCCTCCCTAGTAACATCAGATGCCCAGACCTGGCAATCTCAGGGTAGAAAACACATGTCAAAATAAAACAAACATCACAGAAGCTTCCACACGTACTTAAACTTCAATCAACCCAATTATTGTGTAGCTGAGAAAGAGTTTCCAGAATTCCAATATATTTATGTATTGTTTTATTCTCAAAATGATTGTTCGATAGTCTGTGTCACACCCTGTTCTCACCACAATCCTATTCACAACAAAACCCTAGATCAGTTAAGCAAGTCTATATTACTGGAGAGCAGGGATAGTCTAATTGTTCTAATAATAGCTGGAAATGTCCTATAAATCAGTGATTGGGATGAATCCAACAAGAAAAGTTTAGAGTACAGGCCCCTGTTCCACAGAGTGATTGTAGCAGTATGAAAGTCGGAACTCCATGTTAATGTATTGGTTATGAATTTTGATGAAACTTGAGGCTAATAATTTACACACATGCACACATGTGTAACATCCAATTTAACATTCAAACAGTGGAATTTTTGGAATTTCCTATGACTAATGAAAGGAATCAAATAATTGGCAAGGACTTCATGAAGACAGTCCCTATGTACAATGTCAATATAACAGGTCTGCCTAAATGCATGATCAATGAAGCAGAAAGGCATGATCAATGAAGCAGAAATCATGGGTGATCAGACTAGCACGGAACTAAGTATATGGTGGGCGGCAGGTGGAATGTATAAATGTCCTAACACATCTAGGACATTTGATGCTGAGCTCATTGTGCTAGGACATTCTGTGCTTAGGTCACTGTGCTAGGACATTCTGTGCTGAGGTCACTGTGCTAGGACATTCTGTGCTGAGGTCACTGTGCTAGGACATTCTGTGCTGAGGTCATTGTGCTAAGACAGAGAATGGTTATCAGCCAACCACTGGTGCTGTGCAGCAGATGCCACCACAGGATTCCGTAACATTTCCAGAACCATGATTGTGCAGTCATCTGATCGTTTTACCCCTTTAGACCACGCTAATAATAGCTCAGCTCG
The DNA here is from genome assembly GCA_032361225.1 of Lepetodrilus schrolli. NCBI lineage: Eukaryota > Metazoa > Mollusca > Gastropoda > Lepetellida > Lepetodrilidae > Lepetodrilus > Lepetodrilus schrolli. Next base: position 20,059 of record JAUTBT010004404.1, on the reverse strand, counting down.
TGATACTGATATCCCTTGTTCACTCATTATCACATAATAACAATCTCTTCATAATGTTACAATGTATTGTTCATTATACATGTATTGTTCATTTAGGACCAGTTTCATTCTTGGTCATGATTGTGCAGCCATCTGGTCGTTTTACCCCTTCATAGCTCAACTCTTGATACTGATGTTATTTGTTCACTCATGATTAGGACATACTGACAATGTCTTCATACTGTTCATTATATCATTCAATTTGGACCAGCATCATACTTGGCAACGAAGTAACTAATCATCAACACACAGGAACAGCCGACTATATTCACAGCTAAATGATTCTGTCGTACAATGCTAATCCAGATTTATAGCATGTCTGCCAATGCATTATTGCTGACAAGTGGTAGACTCCCAAATTTGGAACCATGTTCTTGTATCCTCATACACAGCGTTACATCTCATCTAATAGTACCATCATGAATGGTCTGGAGGTGAAAACAAAAACGACATATTTGAGCAAGTGGTACTTGGTGCAAAGGAACACCATTCTCTACAGTCAACATAGCATATTTCCTGTACATTCATTCCCTTCTTCCCTGGCACTCCATGCCAAGTTTCATGTCTAACTGTACCATGCACGTCAAGTACAATTTGGTTGTTCCATACATTCAGCCCAGCAAGGGGCAACAAGTTTCTGTGGCTTTCATGCCATATTAATGTGAGTACAAATGTACAGATGATACTTTGATGGTGATTATTCCATCTAGACGCACGTGAATGAGTTGAACTGTGGCTTGTAGTAAAATAATTACTCACAAACTGGAAGCATCTCATAATTCAAGTGAAGAATGTGTGAGATAAATGTCCAGTCTAATAATGACTGATGAAGATAATGGATGACATTGTTTGGTAATACTGCTAAGATCGTACTTAGAGATCATTTTCAAAAATCATACTTAGACATTAGTTAGATATAAATACCACAAATAATGTCTATTGTAAAATATATGTTCTACAATATCATTCTGTTTCTTTGAAATACTTAATGAGCATATCAAAAAGTGAGATAATAATAATATCATGCTAAAGCAAACAGACTTTACAAGCAAAATATGCCCCCAAAATTACCTCATCATAATAAAACATGTATATAGAAACACATCAATGTCCAAAGAAAACATCACTGGGCTCATTGCATGTCAATTCCTTACAGTTAACTAGGGGTGACTATTGTCAATAGTATTGAGGCCAATTCTACTATTGCAATACCATTGTGATAGTTGACAACACTATTGCGATAGTATTGCAATAGTTGTGCTACTATTGCAATACTATTGCAATAGATTTTAAAAATTAAAAACTATGTCTTTTAAAGATGGATAGTTTACCTGATATACATCATTATTTGTTACACGACCGTAATCAGTGGGTAATGTATATATAACTGGTATTTTTGTAATGGAAGTGACCAAACTAAATCAAATGTAAGACAATAGTGTGTTATTATTTGATTTAATCACAAAATTCAAATCTTGTTAAACAAGGCTCAAGGATTTAACTATTTTGGTCTTAGTACACTATCATGGCTATCGATAGTTTAGTGTACTATCATTGGAAATAATTGATAGTTCAAGTTACTATCAATGTCTTGCCATCAGACCACTTACAATCGTGATCTATCGACAGTGGGACCTATCGTTACACCCCTACAGTTAACCATCAGACAACTGTTACATAAAAAGTCTTACTTCTGAATCATATTTGATGTTTTTGCAATACCAGCACCACCCACTCATGATTGTGGCCTGTGCCAGTATATATAGATATAAGCAACATCAGATGTGCATGCCCTTTGTAATGTAACACACAAAGTGTTCCAGTGCAGTTACACAGGTACATGCATAATGGCAAACACAGGGGCAAATAGAAATCAGGATCTTTGAAGGAGGGATGTACTTTCTATTTAGAGTCAAGTAGCTGCATGTGATGTCAGGCTGGTCCAGTTTACACAAATGTGCACAGTTAGTTAAGACTTTTGTGATGGAAACTAATGTCGTTTCAATAGTTGGTGAACATATTTCAGACTTTTCCAGATTACATGCCTTGGATATTCTACTTTTTCTTTTTTAATTTAGAGTAAATTTCAAGATTCTTTCACTTATATCATGGCTAGTTAGTTTAAGGAATGAGGAAACTTGCAACATCTGTAGTGTTGCAGTAAACCTGCGAGCACCGGCTGGTATCAACTTCTGCTACTACTACTACTACTACTACTACTACTACTACTACAACTACTACTACTACTTGCTGCTTGCTGCCTGCTGCTGCTGCTACTGCTGCTACTACTACTACTACTACTATCTGCTGCTGCTGCTGCTACTGCTACTACCTGCTGCTGCTGCTGCTGCTGCTGCTACTACTACTACTACTACTACCTACTGCTGCTGCTGCTTCTACTATTATTATGCTGCTGCTGCTGCTGCTACTACTACTACCTGCTGCTGCTGCTGCTACTACTACTACTACTACTACTACCTGCTGCTGCTGCTGCTACTACTACTACTACTACCTGCTGCTGCTGCTGCTACTACTACTACTACTACCTACTGCTACTGCTGCTGCTACTGCTACTGCTACTATTATTATGCTGCTGCTGCTACTACTACTACTACCTGCTGCTGCTGCTGCTGCTATTATTATGCTGCTGCTACTACTACTACTACTACTACCTGCTGCTGCTGCTACTGCTACTGCTACTATTATTATGCTGCTGCTACTACTACTACTACTACCTACTGCTACTGCTGCTGCTGCTGCTACTGCTACTATTATTATGCTACTACTACTACAGTAACTACAGCAAGTAATACAGTAGTTGTAAATTATTATAGATTACTATGACCAATGTAGACAATCTGAACATTTAGAAAAAGAGAGCTACAAAGATTAAAGTTCCTTTCACACGACTAACAGTTCATGTAATTTTCAATTTAGATGACTTTATATCAATGATATTGCTTGAATTCTCAATAGTTGCTTTTTATTTTACATCTCTCATATACATATGTTTACATATACACGTAAATACATATCCCTTCTACATCCAATGCCAGTGATCAAGGGATATTCCTGAATATCTAAGCAGAAACAGGTTTGTATAGCAACAACAGCCTGGTGTGTATAGCAACAGCCCGCGGTTTGTTGACGGAACTGCAGAGAGCATCCACGGACCTCCTACCGTCCGAGTTAACATGACATAGCATTTGAAAACCCAGTCCCCCTCCGAGCCAGCGAAAACAGGGCAATTCCTCCTGTACGTTTGTTTTTTCATCTTGAGATGTTCCACGCCAGTGTTCTCCACAAATGCCACACAATACAGCAGGTTTGCGATCCACTTTCAGATTCATACATTTACTTCCTTCCTGTGTCTGTGGCGAGGTGAATATCGCTGTGAGCTGCCCAGTCTACCTAACACAGGTGAAACCCATTATACAGGTGATGAGTACATGAAAAACCTGTTATCAGCTATGGATCATAATTGTGGATACATTCTATTTAAATGGCAAACACGTTAAAAGGATAATAATTTTTGTAATCCCTTGAGCTCGGTATAAATATTCCTATATTTTACTTTCTAGTTTATTACTTTTAAATTTGATGAGATATGATGGTTTTTAAAATTATTTTATTAACAAGGAAATAGTGTATACGCAAATTCTTTACTTCCTATGTTAACTATTTAACCCTGATATTAATTACAGTGTACCTACAACTATTTATTGATATGGAATAGGCCTGTGTGTTGTGAAATGTTCATACAGCAGTCTGGGTATCGACCAAGTCTTTCATCCTCATGGTTGCTGATTAAAGCATACACTCCAATTTATGACCAGAGTAAATTCATGACCATTTCATGACATACATACCTAAAGCCATTAGCCGTCATTATAACTAACATGGCTATATTACATTGTAAGGATCTATAACACTTGATTCTCCTACTTAAAACCAAATTCACAGGGTGAGCTGCTTTAATTTTCTTTGCTCCACAACTATGACGACGCTGAATGGCATCTGTTGGTTGTGGATGATCAGACAGATTTTTCAAGAAACAATAATGACATTAGATTTTAATTTTATTTTATTATTTATTACTTGGTTTAGAGTCGCTTTAAGGATTCTTTCACTTATATCACAGCTTGTCAGTTTTCGGGCAGGAAGAAACCTGCAACATCCATAGCACTGAATGTTGCAGTATACCTGTGAGCACCGACTGGTACTGACAGACCAAGGATGATAACTGCATTGCCATAGTACAGACATTGCATACTATCAATATTGCATCACAAACAAAGGTAACTTTCGCGAACATTGATGCCGGGGCTCCCAGGGAAGGGACTTGAACCCAGGACCTTTGGCTCCAAAGTACCACCCACCCCCTAGATTTGAAATATAGATATATTTTCTGAAAACAACTTCAGATTCAGTTTACATGGTTCCAGAGATACTGTACTTCATGGACTAGCCTTGTATGTATAATAGAGACATTATGATAGAGTCTGCATGACAGCTCTATTAGGAGAGCCAGATGTACATGTGGTTCTCCCTCCACATTCCTGGATGAACAAAGCCACTGCTGTTACATGATGTCCCTCTGCTGACTTATATAATGTATAGATATAGCACTACAATGAAGGTGGCAATGACGCCAGGAAATATCAGGGCCAATACAGATGGTCTTATGTCAGCCTGTTAAACATGTAAGAGTGCAGCCAGTATGTAATATTTAGGCCAAGAGCACAGAACAGAGACTCAGTACTGGGAACACAGACAAAGGTACCAGTTTCCAACACAGCTCTGGAATGTATGGTTGATTGAGATCAAATGAAAACTCAAGTGACCAAAATATACATGTGCATAGTAATTCTGTATGCAATTATACAAATAATGGAGAAACGTTAACATTCCTGACAATTGGACTTAATTCATTAATATAACCAGGTAAATGTGTATGGTTGAATACAATGTATTGATAGCAATAAATATACTAAATATTAGCCACTGAATACAATAAGTAAAACAATATCAACTAAAGGAATGACGTGCAGAGTAAATAGTCAAAAACGAAAGCAATCTAGTTCTGAAGTTGAAAAGCTAAGACATTCAAGCAAATAACACGCAGAGGAACACTAGAGGACAGGCTACACAACATATAACGATACTGAGACTTCCTCTGAAAAAAAAAACTGCACAAGGTGTAGAATAGTTCTGCGGTGAGTTCATGCGTGGCAATTTGCAAATGATGCTCCAAGCAACTCTTGCTGATGATCTGGAGGCAAGACATTTATTGTTTTGAAGTACAACACCTCGAGGTAGCTGTCGGCAGAGTGCCAGGCCACAGGTTGTGTTAATAACAAACAGAAAATAACACCACATAACACCACCCACCAGAAAATGGAAAGAACTACATTACCACATCCATGACATTGTCTAATGATCAGCCAAATTACTTGCCAATAAACCTGCATCTGAGTCACTGCCCCAAGAATCTAACAGTCTGTTATCGCTCTGTTATAGAAGGGTAGTTTATAAGAAAAGAAAATTCAGTGTTACAGGTAAAGTTAAATACATGCAGGTAATGTGACATAAAATTACTATATTTTCAATTCCTTTTCTTTGACGTCCACATTCTTTAACAAGTAATATATTTGGATGGGCAACAAAATTAATTTTCTTTATTAGGTATGCATACAATATGAAGTTGATATTAATCCTATATTATAATCATCTAATTATACCATTACAGAAACAACCTCAATGCAAAAGTGCAGTAATTGCCATAATTACAGAATTATAAATGCCATTCAATTTAACAGTTTTACCCCTGCCTGCAATAACACTGTTAAATCAGTGAGTGAGTGATAATGGAGTTTAACTTCGCTGTGGGAATCTTTCACCCATTTGCGACGAGTTAAATCAGTGACCATTCTGAGATCACATAGAATGCAGTAGACCCTTCATAAGGTGTGAACAGTGAACACGTCCACATTGCAAGATGGATGGAGTTCTGCAATGCATCTCCCTCTAGCCCTTGCTTTTTATTTTGTTATATTTTTTCCTCTTACTACAAAAACAGACGGGCAAAAAAACGTCAGCCACGAATGTTATCATAAGCATTTTCTTGTTGTAGCTTGTGGAGGTAAATACATCTAACCAGACACCAGATAACTTACTGGTGCTGATGCAACTAGTAAGCCTGAGGTATCGTCCTGGTGGGGGAAAAAGAACAACACATTTACAGAATACAAAGTTCCATCTATCAAAATACTAGTTAAATGGTAATACTAGTGTACTGATTGACAGAAATGAATGGTTCAAAACAAAGTTATGCTTCCTTTACCATGTGCATGAATATAAATATACTTCTACATTTATCATTACTAGAATAAACATGTTGTTAATCTAATTCAAGTATTGTCCCAGCACAAACCAATACTGGGTAAGTATGTAATTAATTATATACAGTAATATTACCCAAATCTGTAGTCAGCAGAAAGAGGGATCTAAAACAAACATGGATTAATGTATTGCTGTCTTTAGAAATATATCAATAATGATGGTTATACTTCCTAGGAAGAATAGTGGGAACTATCTGAAACAATAGTGGGAACTATCTGAAACATAAGTGGGAACTATCTGAACGGGAGCATACCAATGATTGTTAATGGTTCAAACATATGAATCATGGAATGTTTTCCTTTGGTAATTAACTTCAATATCCTAATAATGTTAATTTACACCTGGGGCATGATAATGAAGCAGTGAAAAGAGAAATAAATGGAAAAGTTGTTGCTTCCATTTTAGGTGCAATTTATACCGTATATGTGACAACGTAACTTACTGAAGAAATTTCATTCAGATTTCAAATAGATGTCAATTTGCAATCGGAAACAATATCTTTAGTAGCATTGCAATTTATAATATAAGTTTTGAATCTGGTATAAATTAGTTATTGAAATAATCACGGCATGATTTAATTCCTGTATGCATTCATCCATGATCATGTGTGACACAATTCAAGATGGCTTGTAGGAGTCACACACAACACAATCCAGACTTCCAACACAGAGATATACTGATGCACATAATCACCACCGATGTTTTCACGGTAGTCAGTGAAATTGCGCTGATAAATCACCATGTTGGTGTAATCACCAGCACACCATACAGTCAGCTTCAATATTAAGGCCACTTCACTCTCCTTATACCTTCTCCTTACCCTCAACAGTCACTTTGTTCTGTTACCATCCTCTATGAATAATGTGCTGCCGTCTCATAGCATTGTGTGCTTCTTGTAGATATTGTGTTTGTGATATACTTTCTTTCTGATTCTGCACGAGTCATTTATATCTATATTATTATCTTCCTGTCTGCTCTTTCTGGCTGCTATTACTCTTCATAATTATATAATTATGTCATTAAAGTCAAACCATTCTAGGTACATCATTCCCGTTTTGCCTAATATGGTTTCAGCATGATATGTTACACAATTAAGTTTCCATACCATTTAAAAATAAGTTTATTGTTTATTGTGGGAGGGTTACACAATTCAGTTTCCATACCATTTTAAAAAAAAGGTTTATTGTTTATTGTGGGAGGGTTACACAATTCAGTTTCCATACCAATTTTTGTTTAAGTTTATTGTTTATGGTGGGAGGGTAACCAACAATAACTATACATGGATGTCTTCTAATATGACCCAGAAGGTATAATATATAAACTACCCCCATCCTCCATTGTGGAACTCCACATACCTCCCATGACAATTCTTGTAGTGGTGAAGCTAGGTATGTTTGGGGAGGAGGAGATATAAGGATGGCTTGGCTAACGTGTGTGGAAAACAAACTCAGAACTTTTAAGCTTAGCCATCAGATGTGCATCCACTGAACTATCATGTGTGTGAATTATAACCATGCATTCTGTCTGCAGACCCTGTAGCTGTCTTTGTCATCTACCATTGAGTACATCCTGGGATACAATGTATATTGTACTCCTTAAAATGTTATATGTTTATATCATCCAAAATGTCAATCAAACAGAAAATGAATAATTTATGGAAAGAAAAATAGATTTTTGTAAAAATATATACATGTAGGTCTCTTAGGTCACTTGAATATTTTCCAAGTTTTACTCTTAAATTATTATTATTATTATTACTACTATTACTACTACTACTACTACTACTAATAATAATAATACTACTACTACTACTACTACTACTACTATTATTATTATTATTATTTTAATTTATTTAAAAATAAATAAATTAGGGTTTAGAGCCACTTTCAAGATTCTTTCGAATGATGAAAGAAATATTGAAAGGAAAATGGACAGTCTTAAATATTGTTTCTAGATATATTTCCCATGAACTTATTAAAGTAGACATTACAATATCAATGGCACTACACAGATGTATGCACTAAGAAGCAGATATCTAGGGCAGATTTACTAAATTAGCCAATTTACAATTTTATATACCTAATGGGCAGATAATCTGATTCCAGTGCAAGATGTTATCAGATACCATGCCAGTAATACGTCTGATATAAGATGTAACACAGGCCTTGACTTTCTATAACAAGAAGCTTTAAGAAGTTACATCAGGATCTCATAATAATCACAGAATTTAAAGTATGATTTAACTCGTATTGATTGATAGATACGTTCAGTATGAAGACTATACACATAATAAAGTAATGATGTTCAGAACTATATTATTAAATATCTTAAATAGACAGTACTGAAACAATGAAATGCAAACTGTTTAATCATACAAATGTTATTGAAGGGCTGGTAATTATGGTAATGTTTTTCTTAAAATGTTATTAAATACTATACAATAATGTCAAGCTAGCTGTCTTCATACATTACCAAACTTAAGTCTTTTATTAAGTATTATAATGTGAAACAGTAGCACTATTTATTCTGTAACAATAATATGTTGCAGAAAAGAATTAAGGATTATTTTTTAAATAGGCAAAGTTATTTTAAACAGTAAAATTAAAAACCAAGTTAAAACTGAAGCAAAGAGATCTTACATCCATCTGAATGTCATCTTCAGAATGCTATATAGAAATTATGTGATTCTGCTGAAGAATAATTCAGCATAATTAATATGCAGGGTACAAAACATGGCTACATTTGAGCAACAACAAATATATTCAGCTATTTCTACAGACTATTTCTACCAGCACTTGACTGAGAATAATGTTGTACAATGTCACAACAATGTATCAGTTGTACAATGTTTTCCCAACCAGAATTGAGATGCCATGACCTCATTTTACAACAATGTTTCAACCATTGTACAATGTTTTAATGTCATGGTAGATCTTGTTGGCCTATTTTAAAATATGATGCAGATGTGTTCATGACAACATCATATCTAAAATAGTAAGCAGGAGGCTATAAGCATTCATAAAACCATACATAATTAAAACTACATGTTGGGGTTATGTAATCAGTTCCAAAACATAGATCTAGTTTAATTGATCATATATTAATTTGAAATAATAAATCAAGGCAGTGATGCATGTTAGCATAAACAATAAATTGAACTCTGCAACATATTGGGGCTGTAAGTGGGTCAGGTATATTTTTAGAATTTCCAAGAATTACCTAGAATCTTCCTTGTTCTGGTGATAGCCAAATACGAGTACTAGGCTTTGGGTTGACTAAACTCCAGATAAAATCTTAATACACCTTTAATACGGATCATGTGCTTAAATTTCTGTTCGATTCAGAGATGAATCATGTTGTTCAGCATGGTCCACACGTTATAGGTCGCGATACAACGTAAGGTACGTAAATAAAACGCACATGTCAGTATGTAGGTTATCATTAGAATCGTTAAACCGGATATGTCTAAAAAAAATATTTGACCCACTTATGCGCGTTATATGTAGGTCTTTATTGCATTCTTGATTACTATACAGTACATAGCTAACTATTAAACTTTAGCTCTCTATTAAGATATTACCATACACTATGTTAATACAGCATTTCTATAGCTTACAGACGTATCTAGCCAAACAACACAAGATGATCGCAATTCTGTTGGCTATTTCGGCCATGTGTGCATGCGCAGTCGCCCAAATGGAAACTCCCGCCATTTGCCAACACGTGGAGTGTCCGAACTACACCGTTCTAGATGAATCCCCCGTAAGTATCGATTCAATCGGAAACGGCATTTCAAACCCCATGGAAATTAAACTTCACAAATTTTGACTTCTTCGAGGGCCAAATTCAATGACAGCTTTTACTTTACGTCTGTAAGGGCTAACGTATGTAGGGCTAACATAATAAATACGCCTATATAGTCAGACGTCTTTTCATGTTTTCGTTGTTTTGTATTTTTTTTATCGCGAAATTAAATTAAAATAATAATATGAAAATAAAATATGAAAATACTGAAAACCAGTTGGGCATGTGGAAAATATAGCTTGTTGCCCAATATACTTGTGTAGACCATTCAAATGTAGGCCGTACATATTTAAGTAAAATCCGCTTGACCATGAAATATATCAACAAACCGTGATTGTATCCCTTCAATACTGAGATGCTTCCTGTGTAACATCCTCTAAAACTGCTGCCAAGTAGCCTACTTCATTATACATACACCATTAAGAAGTAGCGTACGAAAAAGTTGTCACTGACCATGGACCTTGTTCCTCGAGGATGTTGTAGGGCTACTATAAATGTGGAGATAATGTGTTCTTTAAAATGCCACTAACTCTGATAATCTCTCTCTCTCTGTCTCTCTCTGTCTCTCTCTCTCTCTGTCTCTCTCTCTCTCTCTCTCTCTCTCTCTCCTCTCTCTGTCTCGATCTCTCTTGATCTCTCTCTCTCTTGATCTCTCTCTCTCTCTCTTGATCTCTCTCTTGATCTCTTTCTCTTGATCTTTCTCTTTCTTGATCTCTTGATATATTATATATATATATATATTGTATTTTATTTTTATTTTTACGGCTTCAGTTGTATGAACTCCGAAGATACCCCACAGCCATGTTTGTCAAGGCAACGGCCCCCGTCAGCAGTGATAGGTGGCTGGAGACGAGCAGGGCGTTGTACAGTAGACTACATGCTTACATCAGCGGAGGCAACGAACCAGGTGCGCGCGCACTCCAAAAGTGGTATTATTTTTTAAATGGCGATATAAGAAAGGTTGCCCAATAATGACAGGGTATCATCATGCAGTTTCTGACTCAGGACATCATAAATTATCAGAAACCACCACAAAAAAAACAACTTTGTATGTACGCTACTAGATGCCTGGTACAGACTATAATCGAGATAAAAATATTTGAAAAAATAAAACATTTTTAAAAATACAATAAAATATGAAAATATTGAAAACCAGTGAGGCATGCGGAAAATGTAGTTTGTTGCCTAATATACTTGTGTAGACAAATCAAATGTACATACTTTCAGGTAAATAAGTTTGACCATGAAATATGTCAACAAACCGTGATTGTGTGCCTTTAATGTATATAATCCATTTCAGGTACAACAATCGCAATGACCGCGCCGCTGTTCAGTGAGTTCGTCCCTTCCGGTTCCATGACGAGTCACAACCACATGTCTATGTACATTTACCTGGGTAGCGACCACCAACTCAGCCCACCTACCCCCAGTACCCTGGATGTGGAGATCGTTGAGCTACCCTCCCGAGAATATTACGTCAAGTCAGTAGCGTCACGTCATTTTAAGATAAAATCATTTTGAATTGGGATTTTGAGCCGCTTTCAAGATTCTTTCACATATCACGGCTAGTCAGTTTAGGGCAGCAAGAAACCCGTAACATCCGTAGCGCTGAATGTTGCAGTAAACCTGCGAATACCGGCTCGTACTGACAGACTAAGGATGATAAATGTATATTGCCACGATACCGACAGCGCATCATATCAATATCGCGTCAGAAAGCTAACTTTCGCGAACATTGATGCCTGGCTCCCGGGGACGGGATTTGAACCGCGTAATACAGACGCCAATAACTGTATTGGACGGTCAACGGGGTTCATTAAATATCCCTTTGGCTGTCGGTAGAGTGTTGTAGTCACAATCGAGAAAGCTCGGGTTGGAATGCCAGAATAGGCATGGTTCTGTTACAAATGGCGCCCAACGTAGTAGGGTTTTTTTCACGCTCAACATATAACATTAATGATTCTATATATATGTCTAACTCACTGATTCTTCTTGACGTTATACTATTATATGTGTATGATTCGTGTACTCCAGTCTTAGCAACTTCGCGACATTTTGGCGCATATTTGGAGGTATCGCTTGGTGGGTGCATGGTGTAAAGATAAAAATTCTGAAACTCTTTAATTCGCTTTGCAGGAGATTCGGACACTACCGCGGCAAAGATGAGCTGCTCGGTGAGATCAACTCCCTGGCCGCAGGGATAGAAAACCAAGCCAGTTTCGACGCGAACTTCGTTGTCAAGGTCGCGTACAACTTTCCAGGACGTGAGACAGGGCCCATCATTAACGAAGTCTGGCTGATGAAGACGATGTGAACTCTGAACTCGCGGTTCGAGAATTGCAGTCAGTGATGTTCCAACGTAGAAGAAGTAGTAGTAGTTATTTTTTACTCTTTTTTTCTTCTTCTTCTTTATTTTTCTATTTAAATTTTATGTTTGGCCGTCGTAATTAAATTGATGTTTAATATTTAGAAACCAACAGTATTACTGATCGTGGTTGGAATGGTAAACCCTGTTGATGACATTTGAGGCGGATTCAGTATCTACTCACGAAAGTGATATTGACTTTGAACTGAATGGCAATCATTTAATAATCACCAGTAATATTTCAATAGTCGTGGGTTGTTGTTTTTTCATAAGCGAAAAAGAGATTGTGTCCAATCCCGGACAGCCCATGCATTGTGTATTGCATTTACGACATAAACTATTGTATTATCTGCGTGTGTCTGTGTTCATTGATTCGACAAAACACCAACCAAAGTTCACCGATTCGACAAAACATCAACCAAAGTTCGAATCCACGGCCATTACATCAAACTCAAGTTCAAATGTTCATATCCACTGTCGTTTCACATAGCTCTATTGTGTGCCAAATTAACAATTTTTACGTTTCCTAATGGTGCCAATAGTTAGGAAACGTAAAAATATTAATAAGGCACCAAATAAACCTATAAGAAACCGCAGCTAATTCAGCAGGTTATATTTTTACATATAGTATGTTAAATCTACCCGGCTTACGCCCCTAAAATTGAAAACAAATACAGCTTTAAATAAATAGGCAAATATTATGGCTGGGTGTTAACACAATTTTGTCTTGTCAATTGTATCTATAATCTTCTCGTTAGCCCACGAAGAATGCTACTGTTTAACCCTTTGTCGTAACTTAGATGCAATAAAGGTCACTGAAATAACAGATAAGGTTTGTCCCAACTTAGCATCCATAGATTAAAATATCGACAAGCATCACGTGACTAATTTTATTTTAATTTGACAGTTGAGATGCAAATATAGCAGACGAACGGACTTGATTGAATGATTATGTAATGAGTTTATGTTTTGGTTCATTTAAACATTGTAAACATATTACACTAGTGAAATAGCATACAAATACGAACATATGGATATGAATAGCATTAACTTACTTTAACTTAAACGGACACATTTTTGGAAAAAAAGGTAAAGGGTATGGACCTCTTATCGTAACCCCGGTGTAACAGTAAATCTTCCCCCCACCCCCTCGGGGGTAAATATCCTAGGAAATATTCCCCCCTGGTGTAGTATTTCCTAGGATATATACTCCCCTCGGGCGAAAACCTCCTAGGAAAAAGTACCCCAAGGCAGGAAATTGACCCAAGTATTTGATTATTCTACCATTGTGATGTCACCGCTACAATTGCGATGTCACAGTTCAGATGCGCAGCAGCCTAAAGATTGACTTCACAGTAAAATCTTTATTGTGTCATTGTTCTTCTTAAATTACTTTAAAATGATATTGGGTGATAAATAGAATCGCACCCTCGTGTCTTGGAATATCAAATATATCAACACGAGTCGATGAAAGTTATTAAATCCTCGGCAAAGCCTCAGATTAAAATATCTTTCACGACTCGTGTTGATTATCGGATATTTCAAGACACATGTGAAATTCTCTATTTGTTCAACAATGTGCTCGAACAAAATATTGAGACTGCGTCAAATCAATAATGTGGAAATTCAAATCATGAAAACGATGATCTTTGCCTACTGAAGGAGAGCACATTATTTTAGATGATTGTGAAGCAATATGCCATGAAAGAGCATTCGAACACCGTTCTGTCTTTATTTTCCCTCTAAACATTCCTAAAATAGAATAAATGATCCCACGATTGTCAAAAAAATAACGTAATCAAGCAATAGGATTGCTACAAGGTGGAACTTCCATTGTTAGAGCTGTTGTCAGATAATTCAATTATCATAATTCCACAATAACAAGGTTAAATGCAAGGTTCAGGCAAACAGGATCAACTCATGACCATCCACGTCTTGGACATCCACGTCTCCAGCGCAAGATGGATACACCCGGGTCCTTCATTTGGTCAATGCTTTATACTGGTTTCTACATAGATGTAGATCAGAACAGGAGAGGACATGAGATAGGGAAAAGCTCCTTGGAAAGAATTCCCGTATCCAGGAAATTTCCCCACTACCTCCTTACATTTTCAAGTAAATGTTTATTGTAAATGTGGTCAATGCTTTGTACATGTTCCATATACAAGTTGCTACATATAAGTGTATATAGGCAGTTCCAGCTTGCGGACATTACATTCAGAATATTTACAAAGCTACCTATTCTGCTCAAACTTATGCACTGAATACCTTAGGCGACTCCTAATATTTTGTTCAAAAGGTTCTCATTTCCTCTTACTACTCTTGAGTAATAAACTTACTTCCCCAAAGGAATGTTATTAAATATGAAACATTTGCAATAGATTTAACACATATCACGCACACGCACGCGCGCGCGCGCACACACACACAGAGACACACACACACACACAAATACTGATATGACAAGGCATTGTATACAGAAAATATATATCCAAATGATTTACTTTCAGCCTCTGAGACTGGATAAATCGTCTGAAAATTGCTTACTGGCTTTTAAAAAAGGGTGTTTCACCATCGGTGAATTCCCGAAATATGAGTATTTCAGTGCACTTAATAAATGTATTACACAGCACTAAAAATCGCCTACAAATGCAATTTGGAGCTTGATTTGGCCCCCCAAAATACTTTTTTTTAATGTTGCTTGAAATAAGTCTCCAATAGAACTAAGTAAAATTTCATCAATCCAGGTGAGGCGAATCCTTTTTACATTCGGTTCGATTTTTTTACATATACGGTTAAGAATGCCTTTTGCATTTACGGGTAATCTTTTTACATTTACGGGTAAGCAACTTTTTACACTTACGGGTGATTTTATTACATTTACGGGTGGTTTTACTCTTGTGAATGGGGTAGGGCTAGCTAAATTATTTACGGCGCTTCACAAAATTCCATCATTTTTCATTGGCAAAAATAGCAATTCAATCCTTTTATTAAATGTATCTCTTTTATAAAGTTTTGTTTTTAGTATAATATCTGATACAACATTTGGTAAATTGTTTCTGTACATATTTCAAAAACAAATTATTTGTAATTCCCATGATTGCTCGTGTTGACGCTGTTTTGCCCTTAGCTGCGGAAACACACACACACACACACACACACACACACACACACACACACACACACATATATATATATATATATATATATATATATAATTCGTCGCATGCAATTACGAAATGTTCACTACACGTCAGTTTGTAAATATCATGTGTGACGGACATCTTGACACATAAACTACATGAGTAAGTCTGATGCAAAGTCATCATAGTTTACGATCAATGAGTTGTTGACCTACATTGTATTGATCAGCCCTGACAAGACACCCTCTACGAGTCAATTACATTTAGTTATAATAATTTAATTAGAAGATACTTAGCTGAAGATCGTATATATCAAGGTATACAGAATATGCATGCTATACCTATACTCGCGTGATGGCATAGCCTGGGCTATTATGTATGCAGAACTAGTGAATGGATGGATGACATGGATAGGCCTTAGTCGGACTATATAGCTCTATAGAGCAGGAATACTAGTACCTCAATATCAATATACTGTAGTTATCCAGCCAACACCATCATTTGATATAACCTCTCTGACCGATTGAGCCTCACGAACTTTGCAAAGTAAAAAAAAAGCATGATTATATTTTAACTTTGCATACCAGCCAATATTACGCATATTTTCTGATTAACGATAAGCATGTATAAGTGTCATATGTTTCGTTTTTATCTCTCCTTATCTCGTCTGAACAATATTTCTTGTGTTTATCCCGTCCCTCTTGAGTTCACACACGTGCTTCTAGCACGGTATGATTAGAGTACTGGGGGATTCTGGGTATTGCCGTCCGCCATTTTGTTGTGTGTTTGTGCTGTCCTGTCTGTGTGTGTTTTCACGTGGATAAAAGGTAAGTTTTCCAAAGACGAAGGACATCCAAAATTTAAATAGCGCGACAGCATCTTCCGCAAATTCAGATTATGACTTTAAAATTAGATAAGCACAACCCGGCATGAAGATTGCAGTAATAAATGGTTGTCGGTTCACCGAGTCGTGTTTACCGTGTAGTAAGCCACTGCTTGATGAGGGGGAATGCGTATAAAAGCGAGCTATCTAACCAGCGAACCACCCTGGGTAGACTACGATGCACTGCAATGATTTCAATACAACTGGGGATTCCTATGAACTCGTCAACGATCAGTTTGTTATATTAAAGAATATATTTGTTATTCACCTCAGAAATACGGCGGTAATCATCACTGAACGATCTACAGGTCTAAATTTAGAAGCAAGCTGTAGTTGGAGATTTCATCGCAGTGGAGGTCAGGGGTTCTAGATTTCTATCGCTGTGCACTGCCTCATACCACTGTATCAGCCGTAAAGATACCTGCACATATGGCATGCAAATCTTTGTTGGCAAACAAATGCACACAACTTCTTAATGAATTCAATGTAAATGAGTAATGTGTTATTATATTTGTATAGTTTAGAATTCAACCACAGTAGACATGGTAGACACCACATTTATACATAATTGAACACCTCTTATTCTTAAATTACTTAAAACAATCAATATGTTAATGTTATAAAATTCCATGTATAATTCATGTATAACTAAAGCATAAACATATACTTTTAGAGCATTATCGATGTGACATTTTCTATATATAATTTTAGGACAAATATTAACCATGGACATTTGTCATTATATTACCATGGTAACAGGAAGTAAAACTGAGATAGCTCGATGTTAATTGACATCATTAACCTTCTCCACAGATGCTTTAAAAATTTAATCAGATTATCTGATCCGATTTCAAACATGTCAAAACTGCATATTGTATGACTTATTTTCCACCAAACTTTATTATTATTTTTTAATTTAAAAAAAAAACAGACAAAAATGTCTGTATTAATTATGTTAGTGTTGATCTTTACAAAATGATATATAAATGGTACAACATGTACAAGGAAATATCTATTAGGCAGTACCAGTCAGTGCTCACAGGTTTACTGCAACATTCAGCACTACAAATGTTGAGGGTTTCTTCTTGGCCTAAACTGACAAGCCGTGATATGAGTGAAATAATCTTGAAATCGGTTCTAAACCCCAATAAATAAAAAAATGTTGAACCTTCTTAATTACTAATTATTATAGCTTTCAAAATTCACATGGTTCCTACTATAGAAACCGAGAAAATAGACATTAAAAACAAAGTGTGGAATATTTGTTGCACTACTCACTAAAGATAATATGCACTTTCAATTTACATAATCATCTGTTTGACCCAAATTTCTTTTATTTCCAACAGAAACAGAATTCCTACATAGCCGTATCTGTTTAGTAATTACTATGTACAGTAACAGTGCCGAAATGGGGGATGGGTGAGTATAGTCCCTTCTCCGAAATATTTCTAGCTAATATTACTTTACTGTATCATATGCAATTTGGCTCATGCAGCTTTCACATTCAACAATGATATTACCGATCAATTCCAACAACTACTGTAAACTTGAAGTACACAATATTAACACTTTAAGCACATAAGTAGTGTTGCATATATTTTGGTCGTCATCCACAACACACACGACGTCCAATATTAATCATAGTCATAATCATGAAAGGATTTCTGTCAAATTATGTCTTATATCTCAGTCATATCTTTCCTATATCATATCATATAATCACTTTAAGCACATATAATCACTTTCTTTCATATAATCACTTTCTTTCAACCTCTCCTCTCTCCCTCTCTCTCTCCTCTCACAATCTCTATCCTATCTCGATATCTTTCCTATGATATAATCACTATTTCTTTCATCTCTCTCTCTCTCTCTCTCTCTCTCTCTCTCTCTCACTCACTTTCTCATGTCTCCGTTTCCAATGGTTTCTCACACACATTTGTGTACATAATGTATTCAACAACAATAAATATAATTTAACTTTGGTGCATACCTGAAACTACTAGGCTTATAGTTTCTCACCCTACTAGTTCTACCTTCAATTGGAGTTGTCAACAATGTGATCATATACAGTAGACCAAAACCTGTGTTTTCTACCAAAGTAGTGGCAGGCTGAATTTACTATTGTTTCGACCTGTGAATAGCATGCTGGAGATCTTGATAAGCAGCATACAGGGAGCTAAACACAGCCTGAGATTAGTTGCCAGGGACCATGGGGACTGATCACAAGATTAGCTCCAATGAAGTTAGTGTGTGAGCCTCAACGTGGATATAAGTAATATAAGAAATGGCTTCTTTGTTTCGTGAGTAATCTCTCTGCATAATCAGGAATAAATAATGCCAGCTTTGTGGAGTGTTAGAAAGTGGTGGACAGGAGTTCTGTTTAAACTTGCACCAGACATTGCGAACTTTCATGCTAACTTGCTATAATTGTTTGCCGGCTGAGGACTGCATTTGGACGTACCATCATGGATATGGATGTTATCAGTGTGTAAGTCTACACCAGTTCCAGATTATTTACAATTGTCTCCATGCTTTTGTAAAAGTAATAATATTGACAGAACATGTTTTCATGGTTTTTAATGTTCAACACTTATTTCAAGTCTTCTTACTCTTAGCCTAGAGGAACTGCATACAACAATATATGTTTATCAGGAAATAACTGACCCGCTTGCATATTTGTGTGCTGGCATTCTTAGCCATATTGTCTCTATTGTGTCTCCGTATGTCCCTATTGTGACTCTGTATGTCGCTACATGGAAGTCGGGGTGTACATGGTGTGTAGCACCCAAGTGACAAGTCAATAGAGTGGTGGAATGAATGGAGAAATAATGACTGCTCTCCTTGACTGACAACCAAGTCTGTGTGTCCTCAATTGAGTGAAGTGTGAAGGTCTGCAGTGAGCTGTGTTGAGGGTAGAACCAGATTCCATAGATGCATGCATTTGTCGGAGACCATTTGTCTTCTGTACAAATGTGGGTCCATTGGCCAGCTGACAAGTGCCAGGTGTATACAAGTCTGACAAAAGTATTACAACAGTCAAGTCTCCAAATGCATACTAGCTTTATTAATACTACAATGTGCAACATACACATGCTAGATGTAGACTGGACATAGATATATTACTATTTTTAGTATTAGTAGTACCGGTAACAACAGTTACTGTAAGCTGATGATTAATCAATTGTTTTAACGGCAATTAATTGCCCAGTATTTACATATGCACACCTGTCAGGTTTCCAGATGGTTCATGATCAATATATTCATGGCTGTTTAGTTACAGATGTGGATCTGTCTAATTGAAAACTTTCTGCATTTATTGTGTTAATTTCTACTTTTAATCTCCCCAGCATTGTCAACTTCATGGAAATGAATATATATATATATATATATATATATATATATATCTATATATATATGGATCAG
>JAUTBT010004393.1:0-27204 GCA_032361225.1 Lepetodrilus schrolli | reverse complement strand
TGTTGTCGCATTTATGTCCAAAAGCTTGAGGTCGCATTAAATTAGTGACGCATTAATTTCCTGATTTACAGTATATATTTGAGCAAGAAGCAAGACCAACATTCTCAATATGAATTGGCGACTGCGATACCAGTACAAACATATTTCGAGTACAGTATTTACTATTACATAAATGTATGGTGCCGCATTTTTTAATGATGTATAATTCAATATGGAAAATGCACCTCATATGTAGCACACACCACATTGCTATGCTGATTAGAACAGTAACTGTAGCGATCGGTTATATACGTCGTAGAAACCAAACAAACACAATAACGGAACCAAGCACATACTCATGGGATTATTCATGTATAAATCAGTGCATAACATTAATCGACTAAGTCTTTCTAAACCTAGTAGCCGAATTCTTCGATTTATGGGTATCATATGTTTCGATTAAACGTGATACAAGGCGAGATTATTATTATGTGTGTATGTGTGTTTTACAACAGTATTTTAGATGTAGGTCTAAGAAATATTAATTTATCATCACATAAACTATTTCCGGTATTTGTGTTGTGGAGAAAATTGTATAAACATGTCCCGAAAATCTTACCGAAGTTCACAAAGTTAACTCACTATAATCCATACAGTGTTAATCATTTCAAAGTTGAGTAACATGTCGTGTGAGAACAATAGGGTTAAAGATGCTACAACAAAACAAATAACTGAAACGAAGCAATAATATAGAGACTAAAACATATGGATGATGCAAATCAAGAAATACCCATGCAAGGAAACAAAGCAAATCAAATCAACTCAGTAAAATTAATTAAAGAAAACAACTATCAGTACAAACTTTTCTAACATATAATGTTTGGTCACTGACAATAACCAATCACATCGTCCTGACTGATCACGTGACAAGGTCTAGAACAAGGGAATTAATTTACAACTGAATACATTGAAAAAGAACGGCTAAAGTTGAGAGTGAAGACAGTAGGGGGGTATAGTTACCGGAGCTTTTGATTTCAGTTACTTTAAGCGGTGTTCCAGGATTGGAGCTTATTTCTACAATCCTCGGAGGGGATTTTTCGCCCGTACTTTGTGATCGAGATCGTGCGTTTATTTCCGGTGGTCCGCTATGCTCGGTATGGTTTAGCATCAGCATTGGTATAGCCTCTTCCCCGTTTCGGCCTTGTGATTGCACAAAACAAGTTAGATTAGCTATTGCCAGCTACACAGATCTCAGGTAAATGATAGGCATTGGGTCACCATGGTAGAATTATGCATAGTTTCAAATAAAATAAATTAATATAAAAAAAAGTATGTATATGAAAGCAAGCATGAATAGTTCAGGGACTAGATGAAATAAATAATGTTGAACCCATCTTAAACATTTCCAGTGGTAGTATTTACTAGAACCAAAGTCAGTCGAGAATAGTGTATCATGTTTCCATAAAAACTTCTGATCTTAACAAGAGAAATTTCAAGAATCAGGTTTGAAACGTTGAGATAATTCCTTATTACTGCAACTTGGTATTTACTTTCCAGAGTGTACACTTCAATTCAAAACTAAATTTGAAGGCAAATAATATTTCGAATTTTCTAAACCAAATAATATTTAGACTTTTGTAAACCCACTTTCTTATTTGTGAAGTTATGTTGGTTGTACGTTTATCGACTATATCCACAAATTAGTTAGTAATATTAGTATCAAGTTTACTTTTTTAATCAATAAGACATGCAAACAACAATTGTGATGATTTAAGCCAATAAATAAGTAAATACCGAAATAATGTTATTTAAATGCATACAAAAAAACACAATTTTCCCGTATACGCATAAAGATTTCTCAACAAGAAAATCCTTATAGTCTCCAAAAATGGATTACTACATTGTATCAATTTCATATATATATATCGTAATTCTTCCGACTAATACATCATAATTAAAATAACTAAAATATGATGAATTTAAACGAAAACATTTCAAGTTCTAAGATAATTAGCTGGAGAAGATAAAAGTATAAAAACGTTAAGCAAGTAGATTGTGCTCTGAAAGGAAAGGTCAGTTAAAAATCTAAGACTAGGATACTACATGAGTATTGGAGATATAACCACCGAAGGACAACAGCGAAGGGGCATCTTGGGCAACACGTGTCAATCATGCGGGTCAGAGGTCAACATGCTACAAGACATGCCAAATCTACTTGACACAATAAAGAGGAAACAGAAGGCTGTCTACATGCAATGCCAGTCTAATGTTTCACGAATATTGTGGCAATGCATGAACACTCCTCCAATAGCCAATTTAATTGTGTTTCGTGTTCACAATACGAGTTACTCAACATTTTTGTCAGCCGAAATTTGTATGGAAATAGCGTTCAAGATTAACGAAGTCACCTAATGCATTATTAACCCTTTCACTGCTGGATTACGCACATGCACTGCTCTTTAGGGCATCTCCGGTTGCCTTCAGCATGTAAAGGGTTAAATGTATGATGCCAACATGTTTATATGTACCCGTTGGTTTAAATGAAGCTATCCGTAAGCATGAAATAATGCCCAGTACAGTGGTTATTTTCTTAAATGTAAAATAAATATTTAATACATCTCTATAGATCCTTAATAATTCCGTTTTTTTTTCTTTCTTACAGCCAATTATTATGACACTGATTTATTTGGCATAACAATAGTTCTATTTGGTTATGCTTACAATATTAGTTTTATACTAAGGGTGATGCAGTTAACAATGGATGTTAACAGATTAAAATACTACCAGACCAAAGGTGCCACAGCTCCCATGGCACCAAGGTCCTACTAATAAATATATAAATGTTCAAATATAGTCACGTGACGTAAACGTGTATGGTGTAGTATCAGAAAAATAATGTTGAACTAAATATATAACTCAAGGTCAAAACAAGGTCTGATTTCAAATAATGGAACCAAACTGTAATGCATTTCACACAGTAAATAATTATCCTAGTGACAGAAGTAAATATGTTTTAATATATTATAAAATCCCAAAGTTAGAGAGGCGGGGAGTTTGGAGTAGGCGGGACAAGCAGGCCGTGGCGTAGTTTAATCTCATTGGTCCCTCCGGACACGCGAGTGAAATTATATATATATTTAGAAAAACCCAGTTAACAGGGGTATTGAGTGAAAGGGATTATCTGTAAATCAACGCATGTGCGGATGTGAAAACTAAATGCTATTGTAATGCATATATTGATTACCGATATTGTTAAAGAACTGACGATTCGAGCCCATACCAACTGCTGAAATATAAAATGTTATACATTGCTACCATCACAAACACAACATCAGTTGAACTCTTGTCAAAATCATAGCTGCCATTATTTACTATCATACTAATGTATGATATTATACATTATCGATATATAGCCAAAACAAGAAATGTAATCAAAGAATAATGATGATAACTAGAGCAGCAACTTCTGATGTTGACAAATATATCCAAATACATTAATTACTAATGATTAATTATGAACATCCAGAACACAATACACATCAAATATGCATTAAATGTATCAACATTGGCCATGTATTATATTTAATACATATCAACATTGGTCGAACTCGTAGTTGACGAACGAATGTTTGAATCAAGGTGGTTTTACAGTTGGAATATGTTGTGGTACGTGTAGTATTTCGTTTACAATCATCTGTACTAATCACACGTGAAACTATGTGTAGATATGCGTGCATGTTGACACATCTATGTGCTAAACTCTACAGTGGACATAGACACGTGTATATTAATGTATTAGGTCAATGTCAGAAATTATAAAAATAAAAAGAAGGTGGTCAGATGGATAGCATGTTGTTTTTTTTTTTTAAAGAAATGTATTAATTTGGAATACTGAAAATAAAACGTGCCATAGTTATAGTTGATAGTTATCTAAGAATACAGTACATCCATGGGAATTAACCCTCACCCCGCTACCCGGGGCCCGGTGTCCCGTTCAGACTCTCCGTATGTACAATAAGGTAGCGGGATGAGGGTTACTCTGATTTCTCTTGCTGTTAGTACCTATGTAAATCTCTCAATTACTATTTTAACACAATTAAGTATTCCTCTCTTTAAGTATCTCGGTAACCATTACTATTACGTTTCGACTGAATATATAATCGCGATATTAAAGTGCAGCAATTAACTACATTAAATATCCACATGTATAGTATATCGTATACCTATTTCCAGGACATAGTGGGCTATATACAGTTCTGGTGGTTATTGATATGACGCTGTCACGATTACATTGTTCTGGTGGTTATTGATATGACGCTGTGTCACGATTACATTGTTCTGGTGGCTATTAATATGACGCTGTGTCACGAGTACATTGTTTTGGTTGTTATTGATATGACGCTGTGTCCCGATTACATTGTTCTGGTTGTTATTTGCTGATAACCCATTTATGAATTTAATATATTATACAGTTGATATTAACGCGCTACGTTTGTCTAAAATGAATTTGTCTAATGATTGGTGATAAGAGTCACACGTGCATCGTTGAACAAAAAAGATAATATAACAAAATGGTACGTAGCTCACTTGGATGTATATTGACATCAATATAACCCTCTCTATCAAATATATTGCTGAACATTTAAATTATAGAGGTTATTAACCGAGTGTCTTTAGATATCGTCTATATCCTGCACTTAGGGATAATCTTTAAATGATAGAGATTATCCCTAAATGAAGGATATAGACGATATCTAAAGACACGAGGTTAATATTCTCTTTATCATCTAATGTCAAGCTTAAATACTTCTCCATTCTATAAGAAGAAAACATCAACGTGTCAATCGACATTTTAAAGTTACGCGTATGTATACATGCAGATCAGTAAATTGTAAACCGCTTCACTTATTGATAAATGCACCAAAGTAAAATAACAACTTTAAAACCAATTCATTTTTATTTTAAATTGTGATTATATTAAATCTAGTCGATTAGCAAATACTAGTAGTCCACGATCATAATTGTCATCTTGTTTACTATTTCCATTTATAAATAATAGTATGACATCACATGAAAATGACGTCATGTGAAATTAGCTCCCCAATTTGCATAGTTATTAGTCAGGCAAAGTAGCATGATACACAACATATCTGTATACTTCCTTGTTCTCATAAACCTACTTGAATTTAACTCTTATTACTGGTTATTTCAAGTTATATTGGTAACATTTTAATAAATACTATATTACTTTATATGTATGCACATAATACTTTGCAAAATTCAACATATTATTTAGAACAAATGGCATAAACAGTGTAAATAATGTCCATATTCAACTTTCCATTAGATGATAAATATATTTATTTCCAATTACGTAGGTATTACTAGACTTCATCTACCCGTCACTTTCGATAAGTGTTTTAACATTAATTCATGCAAGGAACGTCTTCGGTTCATTCGATCAGTACATATCAGAATATCTACATAATGTAGAATCAAAGTGGCCCATGCACTATCGTCATTCAATTGTATATTGTGGCATAAACTGCTAGTGCGCTGGCATAGCTGATATCATGACGTATTCAAGGAATAAAGAATACATTTAAGCTCAAGCTTGAAATTGTGTACAACATGTGGATTTTCTTTAGCGATCATATATACACTCTTTCTCAAAATGATTATCATCCCTAAACTATTTGCTATTACTTGTCATGTTTTACTTAAAACAGGCATACGACCATTTTCTTCAGATTGCATATTTTTCGTAAATGCATTCAATGTGTTTATCACACTACGAACCATGCTATCAGTGGATACTAATTTTGTATAAGTAATGATAGATTGCTGGTTTTTGCAAAAGTGTCTAAAATGGTAAGAATTGTTATTTTGAAAATATGCATTATCCATTATGCCAAAAGTGCGTTACAGTATATAAGTATATTCACCATTTAACCAACTCTTTCATACCAATAGGTACCTAATTATTAGATTATTTTATAATCGTAGATCGAGTGGTATTAGAATTTGACTAAATGGGGTGACAATCATTATTAGCAAGGGTAAGTATACAATTAAGGTAGGATCAGGACTATTTTAACGTCTTCAACTGTAGACATGTATACAATATGTTCGTTAGCTTCAGTTCAGTTCGTGTCTACCAACGAATCCGGAGATACAGACCACAACCTAAGCTCATTAGACTTTCTGATCAAATGAGCTAAAAATATATACATTAGTATATATACATACACATATCGTTTAATTATGCATAACGAGTTCTTAAATTTCTATATAAAATGGTAATAAGTATATCAGATAATTATTATTTAAATTTTATTCAAAATTTCTAAACTGTTGTGATAATTAGAATAGTTTGCAGCAGTGTGTATAAATGTATCTAGACATTGTGCGAAAATAATACGCCACCTTCCCCCCTCACACACCATAATCGCAAAAATAAATCACCCAAAGCACTCCTTTAACAAAAGCAAATAAAACCTTTCTGTTTTTTAAAAAATGTGTAAGTTAAAAAGTCCCCAAAACAATTTAACAAATTCTATAATCAGTGGAAATCGTGTTCGAATATTGTTCGTGAAGTCTTCAGACACATATTGAATTACATATGTATATGTATTTACATATGTATATGTGTATTTACATATGTATATGTGTATTTACATGCTTATTTTATGTACGAGACCACTATTTTCCGAGTAGTCATTAAATAGTCATGAAGTATTTCTATGCACAACTCTGGAATGAGTTCTCGTCTGAACTTTGATCTTTCTTGAAGACACCACGAACACAGTTTTGCATGCAGTGTATAAACTATATCAAGGTCCACCTTAGAATAATACCACATGGATAGATGGATGGATATATTAATGGATGGGTAGATGAATGGATATATATATATATATATATAGACAGATAGATAGATACATAGATACATAGATAGATTAGATTTGATTAAATAGATTGATAGATAGATAAATAGATGCTTGCATGGACAAACAGACGGATAGCTAAGTATGTAGGTAGGTGGAGTCAAGTAGATTTAGATAGATATTTATATATAGAGAATATCTAGTCAGCAAAGGTATATTCAATGCAAATGTTATAATAAGGTGACCTTGAAACCCAAGATTATTATTTTAAAATTATAACAAAACAAAAAAATTAATTCCAGTTTTATACTCTACCCCCGACAAGTTGGCCGACATGATAGCCACCTGGTTGGAAATATAAGGTTTGAACACGTTAATGGAACATTTGAATAATATATTGCAATATTTCCAAGGATAGCTCCTCTGACAACTGACACCTCTGACAACGAAATGCACTGTTCTTTTATCAGAAATACAATGGGGAGGTATATTCAGTACTTTCTTTCATAAAGTACAGCCTATATAATTGTGTGTGTGTGTGTGTGTGTGTGAGCGCGCGCGTGTGTGTGTGCGCGCCTGTGTCTGTGTGCGCTCGCGTGTGTGTTTATTGATAGAATATTATTAGTATGTCAGTGGCGGTATTAGACGGTAAACATATGCGAAAATGTTGTAATGCGTTCCAAGGCCGGTCTATTCCTGGCATACGGTCATTAACTAAGAAATCAACTAGGAATGTGATTCGCAATGCTATTTCTAAACTATGACATTTCATGATTCGCTCGATTTTCAATTTAGATATAAAACTAGACAAAATTATCAAGAAAATCAATGATAGATATATTTTTCTAAAGTATATTCGTTCGTATTCGTATTAACTAAACAATGGGGAATAATGATGATACCATAATGATGAATAGGTAACTACGAAGCAAACTGATTATATCTATGTATAGGGCCTAGTTGCGTTGTCCTCACGTGTAATACGCTGTTAATGCTAGTTACGATACTTCAAGTCACACACACACACACACACACACACACACACACACATACACGCACGTGTCTGCAGACCCACTAGTTCATCTCTAGAGTACAGCATAAATCCACACCAAAATAACACCAACAACACCATTTATGCTGGGATCATGTGAATGCAGCCTACAGGTCTCCACCAATCTTCCGGTGCTGCGAGACATTCACATGGTCCCCAATACGTGTCATACATAGACACGCATCAAGATTATATATGCTATTGCAACGGGCATGCGCATCTCGATGTACATATATATTATGAATGCCATGCACAGGGTAATAATACATTCATGCGCGATATAGGGTCGCATATATACATGCCTCGGATGAACGCTCAGAGTAATGCACACCGGATGACGCATTCGCAAGAACATTCTCTGAATATTCATAACGTACAGACAAAGCATGTCCAACCCGACGCTGCTTGTTATAGCGAACTACTACACGTCTGCCGACAGTGTCCAGGACAATCGTCACACTGACTCTAGCTGCAGATCTACGTCACGAAACTGGTTCCCTTTCGATATAACTGGTCCGAAAATATCCGTTTCTGATGAGATAGATAGATACTGCATATACTCCGTTGTTTTGCTATGCAGATTTATATGATGTACCAAATAGTTAACACCTTTTTTACCAGATACAAATTATGTTCGACAGGGAACCATTCTACCAAACTCAACCTGGTTACCGGAAGCGTGCATACAAACCGGAAATGACGTAATGACTTACTACGGAAGGGCATCAGCTCCAGTAAAGCGCCCCCGTGGGCTAGAGAAGAGAATGAGTAATCTAAATATCTATGCGGGATGACAATACTGCAAGGAGTTGAAGAAGGTAGCCCTAAACTATTTATTTTATTTCGCAAGTTGCGAAGACAGTCCAAGTGAAGAAATGCATTAAGATGCCTGGTGCCAAAATAGACCCCCACATATAGAAATATGTGTCTGCTAAGTAATTTGGAATTTGCTAAACGAGTCGGTATTATAAGGGTTCGTGTGAACCCTGACATTTGAATGCTATTCTGCGTCCCTCAACTCCTTGCTCACCAAGGTCACGACAAAAGCTGCTTGTCACTTGACTTTCAATTGAAGAAAAAGAATCATATCACACAAAAAATACCACCTGCCAAATCTAAGAATACGAGAGCGGATTCAAGTAAAATACACATACATTCGTGTGGGGGGAAATGGATTCCGAAGCTATTGGGGAAATCGAAATACTCATATTGAATGAATGGTACAAAACAGGCAGGATGTGGGTTTCATATTCGTAAAGAAAAAGAGACACGATGCAATCCGAATGATACGTATGATGGTCTACTTTGATCAATGTCAGTTTGATCCCGTGCTACTCCTAACAATCTAAGACCAAAGTAAACCTGAAAAGGAAAACAATATGAACCACTGATGCACTTGACGTTACATTGTGATTAATCAAAGTCCTTTTGTTTCAACATCTATTTTCTGGAGTAGACTGGTTCCCCGGTCCCAATGCGTTCAGAGACAGTGACCAGTCTAGTCCCGGAGGATCTGCGATTGTTCGTCCTACTCCAGCAAACGATGTCGTACTTTGCGGAGAGGTAACGACCATGAATGCATAGGATACATTTGTTTCTACAAGCGTAGTGCTGTTCATACAATGCTAACACAATCATACAAGGAACGTATATACAAGTACACATGTACACATTGATATGCTCGTTCTGTTGGTGATAAAACTAGAACAACCGCTTGAATGCCATTACATGTCTCTAGTTGCACGCTGACACAAAGATATCCAAATGATAACTGTATTTGAACGTCTCACTGTTAACCGAATATTGCTATGGCTCTCTGTGTCATGTGATGTACGTTTTTATAGATTCGTAATATTTCAAGTAATGTAATTATTAACAAATAGAATTGGCAATGTTCCATCTGGTACAAGACTACATCATTCCATATTTGTGTCACACTCTACTATAGTACGCAGGAATACATTAGGAATTGCGCGGCTACGTTGTTCACAATGCGATGTTCTGAATGCTAATTTCCTGTCACTATAAGATGAAGATGTTTACATACAAGGAAACACTACGCTTCAATAGCATTGGACACCCGAGAGAAGCACTATTGTTTGAATGCACGACCAGAAGCTGTGCCATAACACTATATGACACCACAATGACATCAATGCACATGATAGAAAGGAAAGACATTCAAAATTGGATGATATTACGACATAGTCAAGATTTTCGAAGCATTTCTGAGAATGCATTCAGATGCATAACATTAAGAAATACCAGTAAAGATGAAAAAACAATACAATGTCTTAAAAGAACAATACAATGTCTTAAGAGAACAATACAATGTCTTAAAAGCATACAATCACAGATTATGTTGTCGTTTTGGACCGAATTGGAGTTTAAAATACAAAAGACATGCACTTAGCATATAATAGTATATAATCGCTTTTGTACCTCAAAATATATTTTCACCGCTTGAGGATAGGTAAAATTCTATTTCATTTTACTGTTCCGGTAAAACCCGAATAATCAGTTGGTAATGTACCGTAATAATATCATTTTTTATAATCTAATAGACTAAGGAAAGTAACTCTAATCATTAAAGACGGTCAAAATAACCTTTCATGACTACTGGTACCAATAAAGCTACGTAACTATACATATTAAAAACTAATAAAATATGAACATATTGAAAACCAGTGGGATATGCTGAAAACTTAGCTGGTTACCCAATACACTTGTGTACGCACATCAAATGTACATACTTTGACCATGAAATATGTAAACAAACCCGTGATTGTATGCCTTTAACGTCAAGAGATAAAGTTCATTAATATATTTACTTGTTTTCCAAAAGATTTCATAGTCAGATAGTACATCACGGATAGGTTGACAGGGCGCAGTACTGTCGATAGTATATTGATATAGCTATGCGTTCCACAGATGAGAAATTAACACGATGAGAAATTAAAACAATTAATGATTTCGTATATTACTCAATTGCTTTTCGTCCTTCGACGAACACCGTGAACGGATGGAGCACGCCGAACAGATAACCCAATCATAGTCTGCTCTATCACTAATGACAAGTCTTTGTATCACAAGTATTGACTCTTTGTCTACTGCAAACACATATTCCTCTTCCACATCCAACGACCAATCGCACTGGCGAATATTGATATTTCCTCCAATAAAAGTCCAAACAAATGCGCTAACCCGAGAACCATACAGGGTCAGTAGGCAGAAAACTAATAAGATCGCAGCTGAGGGGAAGCAGAGATAGACAGCGATGAGAGCGAGGCATGCGCAGCGATGAGCCGTGTTCGGTGCAGTGGGTAGTCCGCATTGGTTAACAGCTCAATTGCCTATGGCGAACGCGTCAACTATTCGCAAATGTGCGCTGACCCTGTATATTCGAGCAATAAATATCCAGTGAATGCAATTATGCTTAAGGATAGCAATTTGATTCCGATGCAGATGGAAGCAAAGTTGGTTGCCAGTCCATGTGTACTATTTACACCGCATCCATTACGGAATATTGATCAATGTGTACGCGACCAACGCATTGCATTGCAGTTGTTATACAATAGATAACGCACGCGAACGCATAAATGCTGCAAACAAATAATGCAAGGTTGACAACGATATACTACTTGAATAGATTAAACGCGCATTACATGGAAATCAATAGCAATATTTATAGTGTGTTGGAAGTATTCAGACAGTACGAAGTTTCAAGAGCGGCTTACAGGGGAACATGCAAGAGAGATGATGACCTGACATTACACAAACCGGGGTGTCCACTAACGTATAGGAGGGGGGTGGGGGTATAAAGGTCGTTCTACAGTGACGTGGTGTGCTACAGAGTGTACGCCTTAGGGAACGGAAGTGCAGGTTGCTATGTGGGCGCACTAGAGTTCGGAACATTTCGGACTTGGAATCACCACGGGACCATTTAGACACCATCACGAATTAACAATACGTATACTTTCTAACCACGATGTAAAATATTGAGTTTAGACATACCGCCCTACGACATCTATAATTACCTATTCTCCCCATCTTTCCATCTAACGCACCTGGATGGTTATGTTTGATAGCGTTCATCCTCCTGGTTCCTCCTATCCCGACTCCTCCGGCGCCTCCAGCTCCTCCGGGTTGTTTGGGACCTTTCGGCCGCGGCGCCTCCACTGGTAGTACCCTTCGCCTCTTCTTGGGTAATTTAGACCGGGCTTGAGTATGGGAATAGAACAGCGCAAAGTTACTAACGATGACGGGTACAGGCAAAGCGATGGTCAACACACCGGCTAACGCGCACAATGCTCCCACAAACATTCCTACATAGGTTTTGGGGACCATATCCCCGTACCCCACTGTTGTCATGGTCACTATGGCCCACCACAAGCCCACTGGGATGCTCTGGAAATCATTCTCCGGGTTGTACTGAATACGTTCCGCATAGTATATGAGTGCGGCAAATATGACGATACCGAGCACAAGGAAGAATATTAGGAGAATCAACTCCTTCGCACTGGCTTTGAACGTATGGATGAGAATTTTTAGGCCCGCAGAATGACGAGTCAGTTTACATAGCCTCATGATTCGGATGATGCTAAAGAACTCAAGCATGTCGCTCTCCTGTTGTAGTTTCGTGAGCAAGAAATCTAGATAGAACGATAACGTGGCTACGATATCAATTATATTCACAGGTGCTTTCAAAAAATCACATTTGTTAGGTGCTACGATGAAGCGAATAATGATCTCAAAGGTGAACCAAGCGTTGCTAGCACATTCAATGTAGAAAAAAGCATCATGTGGTTCTGTCTCTGTTTTCTCAAGACGCCATGTTGTGTTCCCATTGATTGTTTTGGAAGTGACATTACGCAGCACAGGAACTCGCATCTCCGGGTGGGTTTTGAGGCAGAAGGATAATATGGAAATAACTATGAAGAAAACAGATACAACAGCGATTGTCTGAAATAGAAAAGGAAGATGTATTGAGTTGTCATCATCGGCAAGATTTTAAATAAAATAATATAATACTGTAAGCTCAAACTCTACTGTACACATAGGGACAAACTGCATGAAAGTGAATTTCTTGCATTTCGTCCTACATATATTCACAGTGCTGAACAGTTAAACAAAAGTTCGTGGGAAAACATGTAACAACACATAAACAAGTACACGTAGACACACTGACAAGACATAACGGAATACATATTTTTTTCTGTATAATTGTCTGTAATTTACTAATAATTAGCAATATATTTCGCGGGCTTTATTAAAAATGTCTTTGGTGGCTGTATGAATGTTAAGACTTTTACGGATTTTGTATGTTTATAAACGCAAGTGTCCCAGGATCAGAAGTCAAGATAAAATCGTATCCAAATAACTAACTATTCCGTGATTAATTCACCAAAAACAAACACGAATACTATGTCATCTTATACTAGTGACATTATTAAAGCGCAAGGGTACGGTAGATTAAATTATCATTTGTAATGAAACCGCCTACTGTCCATGACGTTGCCGTCACTAATGGTCTGGACCGAGATCACGTTAGTCTTGATTTCTCTTGATCACGTAGTATTCGACAGCCATCCCCTTACTTGTGGCCCTAAACCAAGAGATTCCACGAGGATCGACGAGATCTAGCTTTGTGTTCACATAGAGATTGTGTGTTCATACCAACTAGGCTTGCTCGCCAAAGCCTCCCTTTCACACGAATCCTGCAATCAATAGAAAGGCTGAATCCCCTAGCCACTGCAAGACGAGCTCTCCGGATAACACAGCCTCGATTTGGACGATGGAGAAGCATTTCTTGGTGAAAATCGATAATATCTAGTTATAGCCCGTTTCAACGTATTCTGTGTTCAGTTCCAGATAGAACCAGTTCTTCGAAATGTTATGTTGTTGAAGTATAAATAATCGATATTGGTTTGGTGTCCAATGGGTTAGCCATTTCAAATATAAATATTGATTATTGTTTTACAGTTCATGTGAGCATATCCATACCAGATCCGAGCGAGAGGTAATGCACTGTTAGATTTCAGCACGGAGACGAGCTATGGAAAATAATAGATGAATAGATAGTGCGCTGCTCATTAATTACTGCAGAAAATAATTAGATCATCCATTATTGACGAAGGAGACGGGCATAGGAGATGTTGTACTGAGAGTAATTTATCGGTTGTTTCTCAGTGAGAGAACTTATATTGTTTATATTCTCGTGTAGCATCTAAAGACGATTCTGATGATTTTAAAAAGTTGTTACAGAATACTTCGGAAAAGCAACATTCAATAGGGCGTAGCGAAAGATTCATTCATAAATAAGGTTAGTAGCAGTAAAAGTGCCAGTATAACACGATCGATACAAAGAAACCGGAATAATTGGATTAGCGTCACGGTATTAATTATGTATCTCCAAGTCTCGAACGTGTTGGATGAGTCTACTGAGGTCTAAATCAGTGAACCGTTAATGTTATATCCTAAAATAAATAATAAGCCTGTAAATTAGGAATTACCTTGTGCATGATTTGATTCCGGATGATCATTCAAAATACTATAGACCTATACCTATAGAATTATCACCATAGTAAGGACATGATTTGAAAGGTAGTTTGAATGCGTGCATGATACAGACTGTATATACATTAAGTACACTGAGAAATTCTGATTGATTGTATGTTACAATCGTTTGAGCTTTGTGTGAACTCTCAGCCTCGCACGGTTGAAAACTGAGTAACTATTGACCGGTTCCGCGAGCGACATTTTCCAGCTTTGTTAGGAGACACTTCACTTGTTGTAACATTCAAATCACATTAATATATTCACAAACCGCGATGACAAGGGTAATAGTGTGAACGCGTACTTGTCGGAGAAATTCGATCAGTAAATTATGACTCGAGTATTGATTGAGGAAATCAATGGCTTGAAGTTTTCTTGACGGAACACATTCTAATAGCTGCTTCACTCTCCGCAATGTGAGATAAGTGCAACGATCTAATCAATTAGGTGTCGTGTGCAAGGGTGCACTAGTATGTGGACATTGTTGAGACGTATGCACACACACAAAAAGCATCGTTACCTTTATTTAGTTAATTCAAATAATATACATCATATTCAATTACTAGTGTCTAGGTGGGTGTTTTTTTAGTAGTACGCAATATATCTTTACTCGATTGACAGCTTGATGCAAATTCGAACATCTTGTACTCAATAGCTAGAAGCTACTATACATTTATATGACATAATGAGTGCAATACCTAGCTGATAAAGGTTGCGTTCTGTTCTGTGCGGATGGCCTACCCTTTTGTAAACAATTTAAAAATATTTTATTTTCGCTAGGTAAAATACGGGGGTGGTTTACATGATAATATGTACTCTGTTCTGAATGTTGCCTTGTAATCTGGAGTAGATGAATGGTTAATTGCTGACTATTCTTTAACACGTGTGTGTGTGTGTGTGTGTGTGTGTGTGTGTGTGTGTGTGTGTAACCGCGCCTATTCTTTAGTTCTATTATATACTGTGTATTCCTGCAGGGCTGAGGAAACGGGTCATTGCAACTGGAAATATTGATCATCGCCTAGCTGCCTGAACTTGTATAAGATTGATGCAGATTAAAACGCGGAGTTTGGGGACGACCGACAAGTGGCACCGCCTTAGGCGCACGACATCAAGATTGAGAGCCACTGGCGTGACGTCACTGAATGCGCTGATGACGTCACCCGGATAATAAATGACCGTAATTAATGGCCCGGGACCACGTGCTGGTCGTTTTAGAATCAAGATGTCTTCTTCCCGCGACTCGGCGGAGATCAATACGAGTTCGCTGTTGCCGCGGAGCGATTCTGCTGCCCAAATGGAGGAATCTTGTCCAAACACATCCGAGTCTTTCCCGGGTTAAATTAGAGACAGCTTTTCTTAAAATACCAGGTTATTCACGCGAAGCACGTGAATCGAATGTTGTTAGTTGTTGTCTACGTTAATGGTTATACTTGTTTATTGACTGTTTATCGAACCGCACGTTTATCCATTTACGAATTGTTTGCTTAGCCCATATTTCTCTATGCAATGCAGTGAATCCGATCCATTAGAGTGATTGAAAACTTAATGTCACACAAAGAGCAAAATGTGGCAACATAAAAGTGATGTGAATCAAACTTCAATTACGATAACAAGGCGGGAAAACCCGAACCAAGGACAAATACAATACACAAACAGGACAATTGTTACATAAGCATACAATACACAATTCAATATATTACATATGACATTTACATCAAATAACTTTATGTATATGTATATGCATACCAATTATGTAAATTATACTGTCTTTAAAAATATCATTACATATTAATGTTATTATTTGACATTATTTTCAGATAGTAATTGTAATATATTAATATATGATAAAAAGTACTCGTGAAATCATCAATAGGATTTTAATAGACTTGGCATAACACAGAGACACAAAAACAACAACTAAGCTATATACATCATCTATCTAAGCCAAACCAACGACATGTAACGACACTTTATGCTTTTCACTCTCATTCTCTGTTCCTCTGGAATGTAGAGGGTATGCCAAAAGTATCTAAACCTTCTATGGTTCACACTCGTGTTATCTTCGTCCTGCTGCACCACAACAAAAGCATGTTCACAACACACTCAAGCAAACCATCCACTTCAAATGTTAGACCACTCAGTTCGGTTGTTACATGCAATTTGAAACTGATTGTAATAGTCTTAAGGACATTAGTCGTAGTGTTAGAGCCAACACGCGCAATTAAAGGTCAAATCCGCAGTAGAAACTCCGATTACCAAATGTAGGAGGGAAACCTTTGACAATTATTGAATACAATGCGATTTTGCAGAAAGCTACGCTCACGATCAGCGACACTAGCTTAACTGTCGGGTCAATGAGTACATTAAAAGAAAATGATTTAGTTGTTGCTGTGAAAATCATGTATACTTACACAGACCCAAATGTCACTAACTCTAAACAGATATCATAGCGTACGTATATATTGCAAATTTCAGGACTATTTATCGGCGTATGCTAGTAGGTTTACTAGCAATTCAACTCTAGTCTGAGTAATATATGTACTTAAACTACAGTTGCTGGTAAACCTACTCTAATCTACACCGTCCAACCGCTGTAATTCTTCTCTGTTCTCGGGCTACATGTTCCAACGTTTGAAAATTGAATTGCCGTCTGTACGGCCGTGCCAATCAGCCTAAACCTACATTAACTCGTAAAGTAATTATAACATTCGCAATCATGTAATGTCTTCATTAGGACATTGATTTATTAAAACAGGACAGCGGTGTCGTTCCTGAATAAGAATAGAACTGGCTGGACGAAGGAATGGCAACGTTCCTAGTCCTAGCGCCACTGCGTGTTTGTTGAGTTGGAGTGGATTATTGTGGACACGAGATGTTACCGGTGTGGGGATGATTGTGGACACGGGATGTTACCCAGTGTGGGGATGATTGTGGACCCAGTGTGGGGATGATTGTGGACACGGGATGTTACCCAGTGTGAGGATGATTGTGGACAACACGGGATGTTACCCAGTGTGGGGATGATTGTGGACACGGGATGTTACCCAGTGTGGGGATGATTGTGGACACGGGATGTTACCCAGTGTGGGGATGATTGTAGCCATGCTGTTACTGTGTCAGCGGTAACATGCAGCTGCGGGTACCCCAGAGTTAGGCACGGAGCGGGCATATCAATAACAAAATTGCCACCTTTACAATTCCAAGTTTGCATTCCTAAAGCGAATACACTCGTCATAAATGGTAGCCATAGAATTCGTCCAGTGGGGATATTGAAAAAAATTGCCTTAAAAATGGCAAACGGAAGCTTTCAAGTTACTATTAGTTGTGAATAATGATTTGTTGAAATGAATTGGTAAACTTCTAAAGTGGACGTGTATATATAAATGTATTTTCTTTTACAAACCGATGTAATTTGTTGGAATTCCTTGATTTCTTAGAAGAGAGTGAAAGAGTGAGATTTATAGAAAATTGTAATTTATATGTTACCTCCCTTTAGCTTTGACCTTCACGAAACTTTCCATATTGTCACGGTTAACGTCCAGGGCGGTTTACTTTAGATTGTTTAATTGAACACGTGAACCTGTTTATGTATGAATCATCTGAATGCTGATAATGGTTAATGCCAAATAAATACAACGAAAGAAAATTTGAATGCCATAACAATGGATCACATTTGTTGACGCGATTGAAAATGAGACAATTCAGAAAGCTACATGCAATTTGTTGTCGCCCATTTGGTTAAACGTGAACTGCGTTTTGCGTGAAGGTCTAGCCAAGGGGAGGTTACTCTTTGAACGACACAAACACAACATGGATACTACACACCGAAAGGTGGCAATTTTAAGTCAAAACACCTGAGGACTTGCCTTTGCGGCGTCGGACGAGTACGGCTCGTCGAATAGGGCCCAAATTTTTGGTTTAATGCGCTGCCAGCAGTTCAACTCGCCCTGCCTGTACGCCTCTTCCAAACCAAACCTCTTCATGATATCTTCCTCCGTCGGTTTGTCTGTATCCAGATCCAGACGGTCCAAGATTGCAAGCACATCCTGAGTGTCCCTGTGCTGGGTATAAGTCATCCAGCAGCATGGCTCCACCTGGTTAGAATCCAAGGACCAGAACTCCAGCTCGTCTTCAAACAACGGACCACAGACATCCGTTGGGTAGTGGAGTTTACCGCTGCGGTAGTAGTTAAGGATTTGAGAAAAGACTCCAGGATGACGGTCAAAGAAGTATTCGTTGAGTACTGGATCATAATTGGCCAACGCTTCCGTCAACCTTGACAGGCGGGTGGCCGGGATCTTCTTGAGGGTGGCCTTGTAAGTCTCATGACGTATACCTCCGACATTGAGGATCACCCTATTGTCTG
Organism: Lepetodrilus schrolli; assembly: GCA_032361225.1. Classification (NCBI taxonomy): domain Eukaryota; kingdom Metazoa; phylum Mollusca; class Gastropoda; order Lepetellida; family Lepetodrilidae; genus Lepetodrilus; species Lepetodrilus schrolli. The sequence continues at coordinate 8,366 of JAUTBT010004393.1, read as the reverse complement.
CATCAGTCATCGTGTCAGCATGTACACACGTCACGAAGGGGGCAACTTAATGCCCTGCTCCGTGCTAACTCGTCTTAATGTACTACTGAGTTGGCGTATCCGTGCACGGTATATCCGTTAAATGAATGGCACAGACTGTGAACAGAACAATAATGTCGTTCTTGTTTTTGTCAAGGGCACAACATCTGAATCAGAGAATACAGTAACTCCACTAATGTGATAATAATATATTTCTCTTGTCATCAGAGGGGAGTAGAGTTCGCATCCACCTTTACTTCCGGTGTAATTTGAATTCTGGGACTACAATCCTGTAAGGTCACTGAGTGAGGACATTAAGCCTACCAACAGCTTCAGTCAATGTTTGGGTAGGTACATCAACGCCTTAGGTGACATGTTCATCCGCCGTTCTACCGCCATTGTTTTTATGCCTCATGATACTGTGACGACATTCACCTTCCGAGTAGTGTCCGACAGCGGCATGGCATTGTCTCAGAGGCGGGGTACCTGAAACAGCCACGACGTTACGTTAGATCAATGTCACAGTATTATAATGGCAGCTCGTTATGATCATTATGCAATGTACATCAATGGTTACTAATGAACGACAACACAGTGTCCAGTTCGTTATATATCTCATCCATAATGCAACAAGAACATAGGTCGATTCCACCATGGCCACTGTTGTCAGTCTTGTCTACGATCATAATTAAATCAGATAAGAGCATTGCCTAATTGATTCACTTCTAATTGTATAAGTACACACGGAACCTCGCAACACTGTAGCTGGCATGATGAGATTATACGTGATGGAAGAGGGAAGGGGGGTAGGAATTGAATGGGGATGCAAATGTACACCATAGGACGTGTGTTCCGTCAGAGAGGCACGTTATAAAATAGCACTTACACACATAAAAAAGCATACAAAATCCTTCAAATTTCAACTGTCGGCAACCTTCACGATATTGACGCCATCACATTTGTCTCGGTGATGTGTTCTTAAGCAGATACGAACACTAAAACAATTTTCATCAGTGCAGCATTGTTGTTCATTGAATTACCACACAATGCACCCCCCCCACACACACACACACATACACACATACACACCTAAAAAAAAGAAGAGGAAAAAAAGAAAACAAACAAATAAACTATAAAAGCAACGACTGAACATATGGTAGGCATCTTGATATAACACTTGTATGTACTAGATCTACATATTGATTGGCGGTAGTACAGTTAAGTGTAATTAACAAAGTGAAGCAGTAATTCATACAGATTTTTTTTTTATTGTATTACATAATACGTGTATTATTTTCATATGGTGTGTTATACCTGACAACACTACTTATCCAAAATATGCGATGATGCTAGCGATTTGATTGGTTGAGAGATGTCCTGGGAAACTTCGTACACTGCTGTTTGGCCGTAGTAAACAGTTGTGACATCATGATCACTGTGACGTCATAGCGGCTGCCTTCGACTTACACGCTAGAAAGACATTCTGCATGGATATTCGCAGGTTCGCTTTCTATAAAAATATGTAGATCTATTTCTCGTACACCCCCGGTTCGGTCTAGGTTTGTAAATTCTCGTGTGTACCGGAAATCACCCTGGTAACGAATTTATCCACAATCGTAATAGATCTACATAGTCTTAAGAAAGCAAACTTGCGAATATCCATGCAGAATGTCTTTTTAACGTGCGAGTCGAGGGCAGCCGCCATGACGTCACAGTGATCATGATGTCACAACCTTTAACTACGAACAAACTGGGGTGTCCGATTTTTTTCAGAACATCTCTCAATCCAATCGCTAGAATCGTGGCATATTTTGGATAAATATCAATATCAATATGATTCAAATGACAAGTGATGGGTACGGCACAGTTAATATTCATAAAGCCTATACTGTCATTAGTTCTGGACTCATGTTCTGGACTCCAATTCCCAAAGACGATATCGAATTCCAAGGCTGTCTTTATCTGAATCTATTGATAATTAGGGTGTTGCTTCAAAACTCGTTACGCAGTAAAACGGAATCGAATTATGTTCGTTTAGTTGGAATTCCGGTGCATCTTTGGGAGGACGTGGTGGAGCTTATCTGATGCCACTCAGAGAGAAGAGGCAAGTTGTGAGCATCTTTCGTGCGTCCAAAGTGTGGGAAGCTAGTTCTACGTTATATGTCACATATTGAAAAATACATTGGTATTGAGTACCTACAGCTAGATATTCAGTGAACACCTCTAGTTTTGAACCGTGCGAATGAATCGATGAAAACATGAGCAAGACATGGGGGGTATCACAACTGTATTAAACTCACTTAAGAGGTATACATCAATATGATGTTACAGTTGATGTATTAATGCTTCATGCTAACTATGTACGTTCCAGTGATGTAGTAGTAGGTGGGTCACCCTGTATTCAACCCATTGTGAAACCTACCACTTCAAGAGTATTTATGAAAACGTATTCAGGATCGAACATAGTCTCAGGAAGAGATAAAACAAGGCATATACATGTTTCACGTGGTAAGAAAAACATAGAATACAAAACAATCAGGAGGCGTGGCTCCTCCATATGAAACGGAATATGATTACTAAATTTAACTAATGTAACCACCCATGTTATTAAACAATGCTAGTCACAAGGACATGAACTCCACATAGTAATCCAATATTTTTGGGAAATCGGTCTAAAGATAAGATAGTATTGAAAAACCATTCCATTTAAAGGCAATAAGTATCACATATAACAAGGTCAACTTGAATGTGAACAGCAAAGAAACAGTCCGTGTGCAAAGAAAAATGATGGACGCGTCCAATAAAGAAACGTGCAATTAATTTCGTCATAGGTCTAGTCATACAATCTTGACGCACATACATTACTAAAGGCAGCCAGAGTTGGATATTGCCTTGTACACTGTGTAAATGCCAACATGTAGTGCTATATGCCTTGTGGGAGAGGAGCGACAATCGAATGAGTCACATGCTATCAGACATACCTATATAACTCAATAGTGGTAGACGGAATTCACAGACACAAGAAAGTGTAGGTAGGAGAAACTGAAGTGTGTACATAAATGTATATATTATGGCATTAATGTCTGGGTATGCGTCGTCTACAATTTACAGAAGTCGGTCGAAACAGGAATTGCGGAACTATATTGGTACAAAACAAAAGCATCACTCTTATATATTAATTTACATGATTAGAATCGCATGGCGTCTGTTTAAAGTAATAAATTAATTATACATCATTGGAGACTATTCCACTTCTTGTAATACGCAATATTACGTGGTCCTTCAGATGTGTACGTACTACATGGTTCACAAAGCATAAACTGTCGAACACTTTAAGAACGTAAACCTCATTTCTTTTTCTTTTTCAATGGGACATATTAATTGCAAACATATTATTTGCGATTCGTGGATTTTTGCCAATATGGTGAATGGTGTTGTCCAGGTTTTACATACAATCAATGTGAACCTCATCACAGGCGTACCTGGGTCTTTTTACGTGTTCTTATAGCCAGCTGCGTAATGGTGGCGATCCCACGCCGTCCCATGTCACTCATACAGCCCGTCAATTAATCTGTTCGCAGACGGCCCTGATCGAGACAGATCCGATACTGTAACACACGCGAACTAAACATGCCAGACTCAGGAATATGACAACATAAAACAACCTACGAATAATCGGTGGATACCAAACGCGAAAAGACCACTGTCGATAATTTGTCTGTGTTCACGGACAAATCTCGTCTAAGCCGAGACCTGAGCGAGACAGGAAGATCAATCAGATTTGAAATGCCCGAGTCACTCGAAAATAGAATCTTGTGGTTGGTACAGTCGATATTTAATATATTCGAAACAACAATAAACTGAAACACTACGTAAGACAGTAATGCCATTGTTGACTATCTACCTCGGCTGATATTCTGTAACTTATCTAATAACTAACACAGCATCTTCAAGATTTCAGAGTTAAATCATAGGAACGAGTGGCCTCCTGAAGACACAGTTGCCAATGCTACATATGTGGAGATTTTTCCAATAAATTTGTTTTGGACAATAGATTATGTAGCAAGATCCATAGAATGGAATTTTAAAGACACTATTAAAGTAAGTACTGCATATTTGGGAGGCAAGAGACTTGGGATTTCGTCAGGTATGAAATTAAAGTAAACATATAAACATATTAAAGTTTCGAAGTGATATATCAGAATGTTGAATATTATATATATACCTGTAATCTTTAATGTGCCTACTGCATTCGTTTCTGCATATTCATATCGTGCAGTCAGATCGAGAAAAAAACGCTGAATCTAATTCTAGCAATTAACACGCTCACCCCACCCCATCTCTCTCTCTCTCTCTCTCTCTCTCTCTCTCTCTCTCTCTCTCTCTCTCTCTCTCTCTCTCTCTCCCCCTATCTTCTCTCTCTCTACCTTCTCTATCTTCTCTCTCTCTACCTTCTCTCTCTTCTATCTCTCTCTTCTCTCTCCCTATCCTCTCTCATCTCTCTCTCTCTTTCTCTCTCTCTTCTCTCTCTCTATCTCTCTCTCTCGAAAACGAAATCAAATCTACACCACAGAGTATGTCTACTACGTTTCTTATTAGCATTTTTCAACGTCCGTAATGTGTTGTGCCATGTTACACTATCAGCTATTGAAGCTAATCGTCAGGACATAAAAAAATTACTGGAAAGATTGGAAAGTTTAACATCATGTTTCGTAATCATATTTGGCTCGTTTCTTTTCAGTTTCGTTATGGATACGTGCGAATAGACGCACAGGGCTTTTAAAAATAACCTTCTGAATGTGTGGTGTTGACTAAGTGTTTTATGCATGACGTGAATTGCTACGTACAATGACTTTTGGTAACCTGCAAGAATCTAAATGTAATCTAATAAATATCGCATAACCATGCCAACAGAATTGATGTTATTTTCTCGAAATAAACAGAAATAATATAGAAAATAACTTCATGTGGATGGGTAAACTGAACCTATGACTACTCATTGATGGCAGTGACTAATTCAGAATATTGTAAATGTGTGTAGAGTTGACGTAATAGTCAATTACAATAGCAACAGGCCTACATACACTATACCGTATGGCTTACTATACAGGCAAACATTGACGTTAGAAAAATAGGATCAATTGTCAGCTGCCTATGCAGATGAATCCAAACATGTTCGATAGTAAGGCCATAGTTATTTGATTCACTGGTTTACGGATCCCCCGATCCGATTTTTTACACTTTGAAAAATAACAATAATTATTTTTATTATATTCCGCCGACAGTGTACTAGAGTTTAGAAAATTATAATAATAAATGGTGATGGAACAAGTCATATACAGTTTAAAATATCATTGGACGAACGAAGCCTGGCAGGCAATGGTTGACATAAAGTTGAAGACAATTCCATTGATTACTGGTAAATATGCATAACAAAAGTCTAATTTAGTACAAGCAGTTCTTTGAAAATAATTGTGCATTAAAACCTGAACAATCTATATGTACATGTATTTGTGTTTATAGCAAGTATTTACAATTATATTGATAAATTATACTTATTCTCTGTCGGCCGACCATTCATAATCTCCAATTATTATTATTTTTATATTGGACCCGACCGCATGGCCAAACTATCAAATTATCTTTATTTGTAATTTCGACCGCCCGGGCCAAAATTAACACAGAAAAATCCGTAAACCAGGGAATCAAATATATATATGCATCCTAGTTCCATAGTAAATTTCTAATGAAATGGTCCAGAAAATATCTCAGCATCGAGTATCCATGGAAACGCCCCTAAGATGGGTCCCTCGAATACTAATAAATATATACTCAACAAAATAAATTAAGGGCCGGCAGATATTTCGTGGGAAAGCTATCTAATGAATTTGGAACTCGGCTTGAGGAACCTGGTGCCATCTTTCTTCATATATGTGCAAATTCTTGAAGACTAACTGGATCGTATAGACGTTTGGAGATTCTTCGCTGTTAAAATTATATAAACCTAAATTTATATATATGAAAAAAGGCTTCTGGCCCTTAATTAATTTCGTTGAGCATAGCTAATGTACATCATGTTCAAAGTTAAACTCCAAAAGCACTTTGGAAGAATCCCTCAGTATTCCGATGCATGCTGGTACAGCATTTCCGGTGAGGGAATGCGTTGGGAATTCGTACCACCATGACCCATTTATTTCAGTAGCTGCATGACACTGTTCAAAGGTCAATGTATAATGGGAGTACATTATCATTTCTTTATCGCTCGTTAACGTTGATATGTTATATTGGCTACTTGATCTTCCGTACTTCACCCCAAACCTCAATTCCCTTATGTCTAGTTCACGTTTCTCATGGCCAATAACTGGAGAAGTTCCATTAATAAGACGATGAGCGTACTTTACATATGCAATGTTCGTGGTCCACGATTATTTTATGCGGCATATTAATACTGATGTGTTTCATGGTAGTATTAGTCTATAGCATACATAGTGCTGTTCCGTATTCAATATAATATCACCGTTCGTATACTGATTCTGATGTTTCTGCCTATACACGTATGGGTGGTTTTGCGATTATTGATGGAAAACGTGTTGATCGCTGACGTAGATTAGTTGTGCAAATGTAACACATGTACGTAGTATTAGTATTACTAATATCCATCATAGTGTTGATATAAATAGTTTTAGAAGTGTACAGTATAGCTGATGTGAATTAAAATAATACTAATGTGCATGGTTTTACAACATACAATACTACATATGGAAAACACAATATTACTGATGTATCGCCAATGTTCACTCAGCGGAGAGCTGATCACCGTCTCTGGTACCAAAAGCCGTATTATGCAAATGTTGACCGAGAACCAAAGCAATACATTAGTCGTGTTAGTGCATATTGGGTCCATTCTGGCCATCTACTCTCATTTACTTGGAGATGTTTGCCAACTGGGCAATTCCATCTGAAAATGAGCCTACGTCCTCAGCACTTGCTCCAAAGTGTGAAAGTTGACATAGACTGTATTTCCACAGTTTTGACCGCATTATTAGCAACAACCAATGGGCACCAGTTGACCGACTTGAAAGTAATATTAGTATAGATAGCCTATAACTGCATTCCTGTATTGATATATCCTACGTTTTAGTTTCACCAGAAGATTAATGGGCTTACGTATACGTTTTATTTAACCCTCACCCCTCACATTCAAACTCTACGTATGTACAATAAGGTAGCGTGGTAAGGGTTAATACGAAAGCGTAAGCAAATGTGAGTCAATGTGAACCGTATGCGCGTGGACTGTCATGATAGAACGGATGAGAACGTAATCATGTTTTACGATGCCAAACGATTTGGGGGTCGAACGGATCCATATGCAATTCAGACGTCTTGACTTCATCAGAATCTGCCAAAGCCTCATAAGCCTACCATTGATTAACTAAGAGTTGAATTGTGAAAGTAAGTATCCGGATTTTAAATATGTCATTTAATGTTAATATGATTACCCCCCCCCCCCCCTTACACACACACACCAAATTTAATCTATTTGAACAAAAAGAAATGCAACCTTACTGCGGCTAGTTAAAACTGTGTACAACGCTAGACGACGGACAATGCACCATAAACTGGCTGTTGTCATATATATATATATATATATATATAAACGTTGATGTATCCTCAGCAACGAACGCGGTCAAAATAATTTAAACTGAGTTGGAAATACGCCTTCGTCGTCGCTCTACATGTCTGGTAAATCAAAAACATGTATAACGCCCCGGGGAATGTATGATTCTGCCCTCGCAACAGGTGTGTCTAATAATTATACGCTAACCTGAAGGAACTACCATCCACTTAAATACACAGCAGCATGTGGATGTGGTCTTTACTTGTCAGGATACATATTTCAAAGAGCGACACGCGAATTGAGGAACTTTCTGATATGTGCTTCTAGTTATACCCTGTAGATCGCGTGGTACAACGTCGGTACAGTGATCTGAATCATCAACCCCTTCCACGGCTTAGTATGTGATGTATGACCACGGTCTGATGCGCAGCTTCTGCTGACGAATAACACAAGGAAGAACAGATATTTGAAGTTTACGTATCTGCATAGCACGATCAATCTCGAAGTGGGTGTTCCTGTACGGAAAAAGTATGTATTACACATCGCTCGTGTCTATCTCAGACAGGGCAGCATGCCCATAGACTTAGCTATAGACTGCAGATACATCGTTCGTATTAAGGAGAGGAACCCACCGCCCACGTACGAAAATGTATATACTGTAAATCAGGAAATTAATGCGAGCATGATATTAATATTAAGCGATTGGCTTATGACCGCATTTAATTCCTGC
>JAUTBT010004382.1:0-27204 GCA_032361225.1 Lepetodrilus schrolli | reverse complement strand
ATTGTAACATCTGCACTAGCAATAGGTGTTTAGTATTGTAACATCTGCACTAGCAATAGGTGTTTAGTATTGTAACACCTGCACTAGCAATAGGTGTTTAGTATTGTAACATCTGCACTAGCAATAGGTGTTTCATTCTAAAGACATACAGCATTGCAGCAATATCATAAAGTGACCGCGTTTGTTTGACCGTTAAGCCTATTTGGTCTGTTAATTACTCGTTTGAAGTACTGCTATCAATCATGAAAGATAGCGTCATATCAGCCAAATTTACCTGTTGCACGAATCTTTTAGTAAGAATGTCACAACATTACAACTATTTTTTATAACAAAATAATTATTTATCATAGCAAATGCGAACATCGAATTCTGACTATAATGGGTTCAATTACAGAGAAATGTTGCTAAACTATGGAACATAATATAAACACTATGATGAAATTAAAGTACTAGTATTGTATAGAGTATTCACTCACCTACTATAGGCTGTGACGTATACATATTTATCACCCAATGCTGTCTTTTCGCAGTAGATATCGCTTTCAAATAACAAGCGATATCTACAGCATGCAGTAGATATAGTTTAACCCAATTCTTCGTTTATTTGATTGTTTATTTGATTGTTCTACCATTGTGATATCATGGTGTAGATATCGCTTGATCCAAGTATTTGATTGTTCAACCATTGTGTCATCGCGTTGGTATGATGTCACAGTGCAAATGCACAGCAGCATAAAGATTTGACTTCACAGTAAATTCATTATCTCTGTTTCTTCTTTAATGACTTTACAATTATAGTTGATGATAAATGGAATCTCACCCTCGTGTCTTGGAATATCAAATATATCAACACTCGTCGATGAAAGTTATTAAATCCTCGGCAAAGCCTCGGATTTGATAGCTTTCACAACTCATGTTGATATTTTTGATATTCCAAGATACTTGGGTGAGATTCTCTATCTATGTATTATTATTATTTTAATTAAAACATTTTTTAATAACAATAACATAAATTAAAATTATATTTAATAATATCAAAAATATTCTTTTTCTCTCTGCAGGTGTTATACCCCTCTGTCCAGGCTCGTCCAGTTTGGGGTCATGGGCAGCAGCCCATCACTGTCTTTGACCAACCTCAGTACTCACAGCAACAACAACAACATCAGCAGCAGCAACAGCAACAACCGCAACAAACCACCAACCTGCCTTATCTAAACACAGCACAGCCGCCTACTCAAGTCACCTGGGCTGCCTCCTCTCAGGTGCCCCTGCCACGCCCACCTCTGAGGTCACGACCCCTGTCTGCTGGTGCCACGGCCGGAAGGCGCGGTCCATGTGACATGAGGTTTGCCGGAGTGACCGGTCCACCAATAGGAGGACCCCTGCCTCGGACGTCAGCTGGGGGTAAGTGGTGCAAATCGTTATCCATCATTAAAATTTATGAAAAGAATATTGTGATCCTGAACGTTTTCACAAATAAAATACTATTAAATTTGTTTGTCAGGACCGTGGATGGCAGGAATGCCGTCAACCGCATCATCACAGAGAATACAGCCTCCGCCATCTCAGAACTATTCAGATGTGCTGCATATGATGCAGGAAAAGGTGGGTTACCGCTTTAAAAAACGAATCGCAGGTTATTTGCACCAGGTAATCAAGGCCACGATAGACACTTTAACTCTCTACCTGCTGAGGCAACTGGAGTTGCCCTATAAAACAGTGATGGTGATAAATACAGCAGTCAGAAGTTTAAGTGGACGGCAAGTTTATTTAACCTTTTTTCATGCTACAGGCAACACCATAATCTAATTAATTACAGAAAATTAAAATATGTATTTATTATTATTTTGTATGCAGTTGTATCTGATCTCTTAGTTTGATCAATATGCTACGTAAGACCTCCAAAAGTTGAAGACTATATGATAATTAATTAATTACATAAAATATTATTTTGTATAAAATTTGTATTTGATCTGTGAGTTGGGCCAATATAATATATATATATATATATATATGCCCCCCCCCCCCCCCAAAAAAAAAATAAATACTGACCACATGATAATCTAATAATTACATACATTAATATATATATGTTTTTGTTATTTTATGTTCAATGTATTTGATTGTTTGAGTTTCAGGATCAGAAGATCTTACAGTTGACAGAAGAGAACAGCCATCTGAGGATGAACGAGTTTGATTCGTATCGGAAGGAGCAGCTGATACAAACACTACAACAAGAGAATGGCGACATGCAGATTCGACTTCATCAAGAGCCATCAGTGATAATGGGAGGTGACACTAACGTCTCTGCCAAACTGTTGGTGCTTGAGGCTGAGGTCAACTCGAAGAAAATGGAAGTTGCCACCCTACGAGAACAGGTAGGTTTGTTTTCTAGTCTCATTTTATTTTAGATGAGAATGTTTTGGATGATATTCAGCATCACTAGATGTTCACTATTGTTACTTTTCGTACAATAAATCATTGTAATTTATCTACCAATTTTATCACCATGCAATTTTGACAAACTTGTATCAGTGCTAATTGTTGACTATTTATCACCCACTTTGGTGTATTCAATTATCAAATATTTTGATGAAACCATGGAAACAGCTATGTCAGTTGTCTAATTGATTCACACATGAAAGAAATTATTTACCCAATTTTCTACACACAACATTGGGATATTAGTTTTAATTAGTGATGTAAATAATGTAGTGTATTTGGGTTTCAATGATGCACAAAAATAAGGTATATTTCACAATATTTTAATAACGTGAATAAATTTAGTCTCAATGAATTTTGTCTCACATCATAACCCAATTTATGAATATTTTTAAAAAGAAATTTCTTTATACAATACCCTTTTAGCTAAATAACATGAAAAGTGAATCTGACGAAAATCCACTACTCCTGAAGCAAGAAATGCAGGAGAAAATTAAGGAGTTGAATAGCGTTCGTAATGAACTGGATCGCGTGAAGAAAGACAAAGGAATCATGTCAGGTCTGGTGACTCAGATGCAGAGAGATATGTCAAATAAAGTGAGTATCGTAGAAAACATTTGGATTTGCTACCACTAATCCTATGTACTATTGCTCCTCTCAATATAGCCATTATTCAATGCCCTTTTGTAATTTTGTCATAATTCTACAAAGTCCTTTCTTGAACACTGCCATAGGTAACTATCTATACTATCTACCGATCTGTATGTTACACATCTTCAATGAATAGGGCATGTACCTTACCTACAGTGTTTGTCACAACTACACTAAATACCATAGCTTGAGATAGCTTGACAATAACAGACTTTTTATATGGGTATTTTCTCCGCTGAACATTTTGCTTGACTGTGTGGACTTTTCATCCTATCGTTTTAAAAACAAATTGGTCTATATCATTAGTTTTAATCTTTCACAATTTCATACTTAATTCTATAGTATTCACACTATATATTCCAATTGAATCATTCCATTTGTTCAATCATATATTTCTCTTTTAATCAAACCTTTTTTGGCATGTTTTTCATGCTGCGTTTCATTTTAACCCATTCATATTGCATAATTAATAAATTTATCGTCACGTTTGGGTGAAAGATTCCTGCTGTGACATAACCGTAAAGCAATAATTCATTCATTCATTCATTCCACTGGACATACCCATATAAAAAGGTATCTTATGGTCAGTGGGGAGAGCTAGAGGAATCTCAAGCTATAAGTACTGTTACAATGCAATATTTCTCCTTGCTCCTTAGACAAGTTATCTGCCCTTGCTCCTCATAGACGAGTTATCTGCCCTTAGATAATTTTTGTCCATTAATGTTAACTGCACATACATGTATTTGTAATGAATTCTCAGTTGTGCTTTTGGTTTCAATTGCGATTTCATATGATTTCATACTCAACTCAAATTTTGCATTAGGATTTGAGAGCAACACCTGACGAGCATGAAATTGTTTCTTATTTGTTTATTTTCCTTGTTCATTTGGTTACTTACCCTACGTGTAAAAAGGAGAATATATAGGAATTTACGGGTCTCTCTGGAGGGACTATCGACTAGCCTGCCCAACAGTGATTATGTAATACAGATTATAACACGTTTACTAACGAGTGAGTAAGTGAGAACGACTTAAGTCTTTGCATTGGTAATATCTCGACCAATCTTCCATATGGAATTACCACCAAAAAAATAAGCACTATAATATATGATATCAAGTAGTAATCACAACAGTAGAGAAGTCTCCTCTTAAATTTTATTCGACTATATTCGCTAATCGGTACTCACTGCAAACACATAGGTAACACCTAGGGTATCAGGGCACTATACTAATAAAACAAGGAGGTACATGAAAGAAATGCCACTGGGTGCTCTCATGGTAATACTTTTAATTGATTTCACACATAGGGTTTCTCTCACGGTAAGACACCGTTCATTTTTGCTATGTATACATGATTGAATTGATATTTAGCAAAAGTGTTAATCAATTTATATCAATATTAATTGCTGAATAGGACAAAAAGACATTTAAGATAATTGACCCTTGGTGGTCACTGAAACCTTTATTCCAGAGTATGTTATGTTCCTATTTTGAATTTTCACTTTTATTGTTATTTCATTCTTTATTTTTCTAACACTAACAAAATATAGAGAAATAATAGATACATCTGCTTAATAGTATGAATTTAATTTTACTTCATTGCTAATATGGGCTATATTACTATTATAATTATAGGTAAATAAATACGAACATTATTATTAGGTAAATTTAAGCTGGAACTGTTAATTAATTGTTAGTGGAATATATCAGCTCTCTCCAGTTGAATTCCTTCAGCTATAGTCTAGCTCCTTATGTTTATATCAGTCTTACCTCAAAACCTTGCATGAATGTATAGCATATACTGTACTAGTAGTTATGTAGCTGTATACTAGTGATAGACTTAGTAGACTATTAGTCTTATTGTTGATGAATTTCTGTTTTGTTATAAGACGGAAGATGAATCTGAGGTGAGTTGGTGTTTATTAAATGAAGCACACACATATTTATATATTTATATGTATTTATTGGTCTTCACATTCTGGATTCATAGCAGTGTTGTATATAATATACTAGCACTTGGACTCAATATGAATACAACAGGTATAATCTCACTACTATCCATCTATATGAAGCACTCTCATTATTAAAAAAATTGGAGTAAATACATTTGCATTAATAAGTATAATGGTTAATTAAGTAGATATAATTTTTCATTAATTAGTATTGTTGTATCTGGAAGTTAAATTAAAAATATTATTATTTGTATTTATTTTCAAATGAACGTCATGTATATCTTATTTGAGAATGATTTGAAAATAAATTACACAAGTAATATTGAAAGAAATGTACATATGGGTTTAATGCTACCCAGAACCTCAGTGACTATATTGAAAAAAAGAGTGGCCGATTTATGGGTGTGGGCATTTCATGTATTGTAATGCTAGATGGTTGTATTAGTGCTAGATTGTTTTATATATTACACCATTTACACTTGATAAACATTATTATGTATGTGTTAAGATAGATGTGTTTCAGGCTATGAATGTCATTAAATATAGATGTGTATATATTTCTGGGCATGGCACAACTCTCTTTTAACATAGATGAATATTTACCATCTTGTTACATTAGTCACTTAATGTAACAGCCACACACAATATCATATAGCTTTGTTTGTCCAGAAGATCTAGTTTTTGCCCTGCAAAGCTTATCATCATTTATGGTGATAGTAAATTGGCATATTTACGCGATATTGATAGCATACGCTGACTGTAGCGTGGCAATGCAAATATCATCCTTGGTCTGTCAGTACCAGCCGGTGCTCGCAGGTTTACTGTAACATTCAGTGACATGGATGTTGTGAGTTTCCTCCTGCCCTAAAATGACAAGCCATGATATAAGTGAAAGAATCTTGAAAGTAGCTCTAAATCACAATTTAAAAAAAAAAGAAAGAAAAAAGTAAATCAGCAACTTCTCTGAATAGACGGTTCTCATTGCTGAAACTACAGACACACTCCTTTAAATTATATCCATAAAGATACTGTATATACAAAGGATTTTGATATGATTTAAATCTATACATCAAAAGATTTTTGATGGGATTTAACCCTCTCCCTGCTGTATTAGGCACGTGAACTGCTCTTTAGGACATCTTCAGTTGCCTTCAGCATGGAGAAAGTTAAATCTGTACATCAAAGGATTTTGATAGGATTTAAATCTGTACATCAAACGATTTTGCTAGGGTTTAAATCTGAACATTTACTGGGCATGGACATACATCATGTAGACACATTTTGTTTTTAATATTTACTATATATTTTCTCTTGAAAATGTTAATAACGATTTTTCTTATATAGCTATATGCCATTTGATTACAGAAGTCTAGACAGTTATACTAAATTTAGAGAAATGTTGTCAGAATGAAATTAAAAGTTGGGGACTTGGTTTCACTGCTTTGACTGGATTCTGTTTTGAACTTTTGGTGGAAAGTATGAGTGATAGTCTAGATGTGATATCATATTTACTCTGGTGAATGTTTCAGTATTATTTAGAGGGAAGAATTTGTGAATGGTGTGTGGGGTAGACATTACAAAGTGCTGGTGTTAGTATACCAGTGATTAAGACTTTAAGAAATATCATATCTGTAACTTAAGTACATGTATATGCTTTAAGAAATTGTATAGATCGTCATGGCGACATTGATAATCTGTCACTCAGCCACTGCAATCAACATGTATCTCTATTATTCACAAATTTTCAAAGTTCGCACTTGTAGAAATGCACATTTAAGCATCTTCCATAGATTAATATACATATTATATAACTTTTACAATTTCTTCTTAATTTATTTTGCCATTAATAATTGAAAACCATGGTAATTTCTTCAAATATTAATTATTTTAAAAAGATAAATCTACTATAAATTGGAAACATGCTTTAATCACATTTTTCATTCAGGGGATTGAGTTATATTATTTTTCAACAAATGTGTGCTAAATAAAAACTTAGTAATTGCATTTTCTTTTCTTCTTTAACTCCGTGTCTTCAATGCTTAATCTCTATGACTACTCTGGCACTTTATTCCAATATACCCAATGTTGCTGTACTATGTTCTATACAACTATTAATTACTATTAATTGTTAGTTATCGCGATTCTGACCAGTTTAATTACCAAGCATTCCGTTCCTCTTTTGTTTCAGGATTCATCCATCAGTAAACTGACTCGTGAAATTGAAATGCTAAAGAAAGAACTACGAGATCGGGATGTTCAAGTAACAACATTAAACAACAGGGTGGGTATTCACTGTACACATTTAATCTGAATGTATGCTGATCTACGAGTTAGCCCGGTCTTATATAGTTCACCATGGCAGAGTCTTGAGTTTTGTGATTTTTCTTTGAAAAATCTGTATTATTAATAACTTGTCACTGCTGAATTAGTGACAATGTTTAGGGCATCTCTGGTAGGTGGCAGTGGGAAGAAGGTTAACAATCACATGATGGAGGTGTGTTCCAGTTGTAACTCTGGTTTGAGAGTCAGGGCACTTTATATACTATGCCACAGCCCTTTTGGACCTACCCTTGTAATTTTTTTTATTATTATATTTTTTTGTATATTATTATTATTATTATTATTGTTATTATTTGTTATTGCTCTTGTTGTTTTTGTTATTAGTATTATTGTTATTTGTATTTGTATTTTTAGATAATGAAGTTGCGAGATGGACCATCACCTGGTTCAAGTAAAGATGGAGAAGACAGACCAGATGTCAGACAGAAGGAACTCGTTTCACTCAGACAGGTATACTCAAACTTATGTATTTTTGAGAATTGTAGAATTTATTTTTGCAGCAAACTATTGCTTAAGAAAATGTCTTTCTCTTGAATAATAAGGCAAATAATTGTTTTTTAATACATAGCTGGCTGAGCAGGTGATCAATGAGAGAATATCTTTCAATATTAAAATTATCATAAATCTTTCTCATTTAATTTAAGAAATTCAAGACATCCGAGACGAAGATCTCAGAGCAGCATGACCTGATCAGTTCTCTTCGCGAGGAGCTGGACAAGACGAAGCAGTCGTTGTTTGACGAGAAGGACGTACATCGACGACTACAGACAGAGATCGACTCGGCAAAGTCCCAGTACTTGGACATGCAGAGGACAGAGCGAGTTGTCCGAGTGGACATGGAACAAGCTACCAAGAGGGTAAGGCACACATGCAGGCATCTTCTATCGCTCAGGCCCATTGCCTTCTTATGCATACGCTATTGGTCCTGAGTTTGTGCCGAGGAATTACGGAAAATTTGGAAAGCACTGTTAAATTTCATGTGCTGAAAATAGTGATGTCCGGATAGATTATTTCTTTTTCTGTTGCATGTTGCTACACCACTGACATTTATAATAAAGTTATCATCATTTTTATTTATTTCTCCAGTTGGAGAGATTCCGGAACCGAGTGATACAGGCCACATACTCCACTCCTGGAATCAAGGCGCCGGAATCGGAGATCACAGACGATGAGCTGATCGACACGATGAAGAAGATCATTGACGAGCGGACCTCGCTGACCAATAAGATCAAGGATCTCAAGGAGCAAGTGCGTCTGGCCAAGTCTGGCACCGAGGACCTTCTGGAGTGTGGAGACAGACTCAAGGACAAGTTGAAAGCGGGCGTGGTGAGTGTTTTTCATTTTCAGTGATTTTCAAGTTGAAATTGGCCATATTGGTTTTACCCCCTCAGATTGTATACCAGAATATGGTGAGTTTTTTTATGCCTAATTTTTTAGTAGTGTTTTTACATTGATAGTCTTCATGATGATTTTAAAATATTTATATTATATAGAAACTAACTGAAACTCAGACAATACAAGGTAGACATTATTTTCTATTTCATGAAATTTCTTTTTCAAAATCCCCAAAGAATATAATTTGAGTATGGCATTATTAATAAACATGTGTGTTTCTAATTATCAGATACTCAAAGATTTGTTGTTTCAAAGCACTAAATATTTGTCAGCAAGTGCAACTATTAAGGAATCTTCCATTTCTCTTGTTCCAGAAACGTCTAAGAAAAGATGGCCGCCTGTCTCACCAATTGAAACAGGAAATGACAGTTCTGCAGACGATATCCACTGAGGAATCCCTAATGTGGATCCGTGACCTGGTGGTGGAGATCCTGACAGACGAACAGACGTGGGAGATGAACACCGAGGAATCCCTGGAGAAGTGTGGCGTCAATGTTAAACTGACGAACGATGGTGAGACACGTTTCTATCATCTCCCCAGTAATGTCACTTCATGATGATAAACCTTAGTTACAGTTTGTTTGATTGGAAGCATGTATATCCATGTCAAGGTTATATTTTCATGAATTTTATTAAGAAATTAAGTGGCTATAGTCATGATTTATCGGTGTGTATATCGGTCTGCTTATCTAATTTCTATTTCATTGATGCAGTGCTAATACGTGGTTTTTGTCAGAGAGATTGGTAGTATGACCTTCATTTATCTTCGCCTACCTATCTTAACCAATATATTATTTGGATTTGGATTTTTACAAAACATTTACAAAGATTTATAAAATCCTTTGTCCTTCTTAAATAGTTTAGAGGAAATATTTTGCTATTTTATTTTTGTGTGTAAATCTAAAAGAAATGAAAAAAGAAGAAAAAATCAGATTACATTGCTTCCAATGTGTGTGACAAGGACTATGAAATCCTCAAACATGGTATC
Organism: Lepetodrilus schrolli; assembly: GCA_032361225.1. NCBI lineage: Eukaryota > Metazoa > Mollusca > Gastropoda > Lepetellida > Lepetodrilidae > Lepetodrilus > Lepetodrilus schrolli. The sequence goes on along the minus strand of JAUTBT010004382.1, from coordinate 17,437 downwards.
CTTCAGCACATCCTCTGCTGACAGCTTGTACTGTACTAGGTCCATCATAGTCACCTGGGCAAAGGATGCCTCCAACACTGAAGCAGACTTAAAAGTTATTGCAATGGTAAAGCAAACACAGAGTTGTTCTGTGACTGATGTACTGTTTTCCTCCTCCTGCACAGCTCCCAACACACACATCCTGATGCTCTTCTCCAAATGGGAGTCTGCTCTCTCTGAGAAGGACCGGCTGCAGGCTCAGCTGTTGGAGCTGGATGAGCACCACAACGCAGATCTACAGCTGCAGCTGTCTGCCCAGACACAGGAGTGGGAGAACAGGCTGGTAGATGCAGTGGAGAAGGCCAAGCTGGAAAGTAACCATCAAAATTATCTCCTTTACATGAAAACCGCCCTGAAACTAGACCAAAAATAACAATCATGCAATAATGAAGTCAACCCTATTTTACCTCATCAAACTGATCATTTTTATAGGACATTACTGACCAATAGTTGACTGACCGTTAGATCCTATACTGACCAATTTGTACCATTTATTTCAGGTGAAGAGAAACTTAACCGTGCAATTGATGACATTACTGCCGTGGAAACCGAAAGACGAGAAAGCTCGCTGGAATCTGAGAGAAAGAAGATAGAGGACCTGGAAGCCAATCTGGAAACTCTCCGACAGGTCAGTTATCATCCATGTCCTCACACGTATTGAAATTTATAAATTAGAATATTAACCTCGTGTATCAAAAAAGAATCCACATTAACATGCCTGTGTAAATATTATGTACATTCTTGACATCTTGGAAGGTATTTATGCATATTTGTGTTGGTGTACAGACACTGACCACACGGGAAGAGGAGGAGACACAGAAACTGGTACAAGCAGCTGAAGCCTTGGCACAAATGGCAACATTCCAAGCTCTGGAGTCGGAACTCCGAGAACAGATCTCCAAACTCAATGAAGAAATTACAGAGGAAACTGCAAGACACGAAGCAGAAAGGGAAGAAATGATACAGAAGTCTGAAGAAGACGTGGTGGGTTTCCGAGAACAGATCAAGCAGCATGCCGTGACAATCTGTTCCATGGAAGAACGGATTGTTAAAGTTACGAAGAGGAACCAGGATTACCAAGAGGAAGCGACCCAGCTGAAAACAATGTTATCAGGTTTGGCCATCATTCCATTTTTGCATTTAAACATCATAGGCAGCCATATTTACATCTCAAACTTCAACAATGATTCCACTGATGTTGGTATGTTTTTGAGTGAAATTTGATCTAATGCTGTTTTGGACAGTATTAGTTAGGGCGATCTTGTGGTAAGCTGAGGAAAATCCACACATAATGTGTTATGACGTGATCCAAATTAGAGATTTTGTTTGCTTGCAGAACTTGAGCACAGAGTGGCCTCTCAGAAGCCAACACTTCCTCCCAAACCCAAGGTGATTGTACAGAGAAACACGGAAGAACTGGCAGCTATGGAACATCTGATAGGAGTTCTCAGGTCAGTGTGCACAGAGGGAGCTCATCCATAACTAGTTGTTTGGAAAGTAGCAGATATCTGTGTACAATTTGTAATTTAATTTCTTCATCAGCATCCCTGTTGATAGTTGACAAGCCAGACATGACTTATTTCCCTGCTTGGAACTCAGCAAGGACTGGCCAGCTCTGAGTCAGTTACCAATGTATCTGAGTGGGGTGTAGGATCCATTTTCTATCTGGCAGGATATTCCAGTGAGCTAGCACCAACATCTGTGGAATTGGTCCTAGTACAATCGGTGGCATGTTCACGAAAACATGAAAGCCGTGATATGAGTGAAATAATTTTGAAAGCAGCTCTACACCCCAATGGGATTAAGTATTATCCCAATCCAAGCAATCATTGGGCAATGTCTCACAATATGTCTGGAATGATTTCAGGAGGGATAACTCTGAATTGAAGAAACAGATGCAGGAGTCGCATGACGTGATCATGGGACTGCGGCGAGACTTGGTGGGGGCATCGGCGCGTTTGTCGGACATCACCGGGGAGCTGAGCGAGGCACAGAAGCAGGAGATGGAGTACAAGAAAGAGCAGATCACGAAGAAGGACAAGGAACTGACCGGTCTCAGACAACAGCTGGCCAAACTGTCGCAGATTGTCGAGAAACAGAAAGAGGAGACGAAGAGTTTGACAGCAGAATTGAGGTTTGTCTTCTGTTGATTGGTTAATAATAATGATGATACATTGACTGTAGGTCTTACTGTAATACATAGCTGTGGCAGGCTTTCTTCCCACTAAAAACATCAAATCCAAATTGGTGAACTACTGCAGGCAATCATTTTACGTTTTTTTTTTTTTGTGGGACATATTCGCAACCTGGGACTTCATGATTGTTATGTCTATGTTTATGGCACATACCTCAATGTGACAACTTAACACGGACTCTTTTCAATTTCAGCAAGGAGCAGGCAGTGTCATCTAAACTCCGTGCTGGGTTTGAGGAAAGGACTGGGCAGTTGAAAGACCTGGAAACTCGTCTCACTGATGAGAAGGAGGAGCAGAGGAAACAGTTAGAGCTTCTCGACAACGAGGTAATCATTTAACTTTTACATACAAACAACATTCTAATCATCTCTACTGGAGTCTACCTTAGCTATATCATAGTATCCATCAAGTATTCTCTCTTTATTATCTTCCTTAAGATTTCTCTTGATCCTTGAGTGACTTCTTGAAGACGACTGTAAGGATTGAGTTCATTAACATGTTGCTCGTCTCACAGGGTCGCATCACATCAGAGTTATCTGCCCTTGGATCTCAGTGTCGCGGAGAGCGACACGAGCAGGTCATCACCCGGCAGCGAGAGGCATTAGCAGAACTACGGCTAAGAGTGAAGGTTCTGGAATCAGCTCGACCACCTTGTGAGTATAGCCGACAGTAGAGGGCTATTCATGAAATATTTCCGCAGTGATACTAAATATTAAATCAATCTATTAACTCATAGATTAATGGTGTATTATCTTTCTCATGGTGCTTGTTATTTTGATTTGTTTTGAAACTTGATAACAATCATGGCAATCCTCAAAAGATTTACTACTTGTAATGAATTTATACAACAAATCAGAACGAGAATGTGCTAAGGGGCATAACTCCTGATCACATATTGACAGTCATGAGATGACTTTTGAAGGATTAACCTAATTTAATTCACATGTTTTATATAAAATAATGTTCAGTTGCAAACCAGTATAGTCTGGTGTATATATAAGGGCTTTATCGAAAACCTTACAATTACCTATGAAAAGTTATGTATTGGTGAACAATTCTTGCAGTTGAGCAACAAATCACTCACCTCAGAATTAAAGCACCATGTCATTGACGTATATTTAAAGATAAACTGGGGCTGGTTTTTTTAGAGAATATCTTCAGTATACATTGTATTACCTATTTCCCATATTTGTTATCAAATCCTTTGACTACAACCTTACAGCAGTTAAACCTTCCCATCTCCATATTAATTCACTCACTCTTTTCAAATACCTCTTTTCACAAATGGATATCACATTAACCTTCTCCTTCCTGCAGTGCCATCGCAGGACCAGGCGTTGCAGCAGGTGATCACGCTGAAGAAGGAGTTGGCGGAGATGCGGGTGAGCCAGGCCATCTCGGAGGACCGCGTGCTGCAGAGCGCCACGTCTCTGGACCGCGAGATCGGCAAGGCACGTGGACTCATCACGCCCGCCAACATGGAGGCAGACATGGAGAGGAGCGCGCACAGAGAGACGATGGACTCGCTCGAATGTAGTGAGAACACCGTGAGTTCTCGTCTCTTTCTGTCTATTTCCCTCCAACCATGAACAGATTCCTGCAATATCACACAAATACATATTGACATAATTTATGTGTTGAACATCCAAATACGAGCAGTAAACTTTATTAATTCCTTAAACATCCCGTGACATCATCTTGCATGGTATTGCCATGTGTTTAAGGGTAGACATTGTTTTTACTGACATTTGTTTTACTGACAATAAGCAGAAATGTTTGTGTTTTTTTGTGGCTGTAAGGATATGTACCGTATACCCGAAGATTTTCAAGGTTGGCAAATTTCGAGGTTACAGGACTAAAGTGGTTTTGTGGATTGCTATTTTCGAGGATGCCTGTCTAGCATTTAAATAAAATATTTGGTAGATATTGTCTAACGGTAGTGGTTATTATATATCTACCCCCTGGTCGTCGCGTGCTGGAACATGTGATCAGCGTTAATCCATTGCGAGTATCCATACAAGTTACAACCACGTGATAATTGCTATCCATACATGCCCACTTAGTTTCAAAGTAAGAAATTAAGCTGGTTGTAGTCCTGCATAGCCTAACGTAGTACGAGTTTAAAATTATCGACATTAAACAGTTGTTAAACAAGCCGCCATTATGATTATTTGACGAGATGCTATTATCTTATCAAACTTATCAAAGCAGAGTACCATAAGTACCGGAGATCAGCTTCGCTTGATTGATCACTATCAACACATTGTATAATTTTCCGTATATATTTACTCAGAGTTTACATCCAGTGTCAACAAACTGCGTACTTCATACGTAAATAGATTAAGACTTTTGTTTCGGTTCATAGATCAATGTGCGACACTAATTGACATGCCCCCTTTCTTTCCCTACCGCATTTAGACACCGGATGAACATACTTACAAGTGTCTCACATGTGTCTTTGTTACCCTTCATTTAAGTTTTTACCTGGAATCGTCTTAATAATATAAATTTACTATCGCTATTATTTTCTTATTGAAATATATGATGATTAGTTGTACATATACATTATTACAACGTTGACAACTACGCATGTCAAAATGGATATTTATATCTCATGCATGATAGTGTGGTTTTGAACCTGACAGTGTCAGGAAACTATAGTGGGTAGAATTAGTTCGAGGTTGACAAATTAACCTCGAATACCTCAAAAGTTTCCAACCTCGAACATTGCCTGGTATACGGTAGTACAGGGAAAACCATGAATTCAAATAAATAGATGGGTCTTGCGAGATGTTTAAATTTATAAAACCAGGTTTATCCATGTCATCTCAGGCAACAAAATAATGCACATGTAATGAGTAAGTAACCTCATGAAATGACGTTATCATAAAAACTTCCTTTATTCATAATATATGTCACTCATTCCCAAAACTCCTCACAGTTCCTGACACTGTTGAGAGCTATGGCCAGTGTGTTGGAGATGGAGTCAATAGACGGCCTGCGACCGATGGCACACATTCCACGAGACGAACGAGAACGTCTCATGATGGAGAGGGAGCAATCGTGTGAGATACTGGCACAGAAGATCAACGTGATGAAGGAGAGAATCGCTCGGAAAGACGAACTGCTGCAGGGTTATGAACGAGATCTGGCTAAACTCAGGTGAGATCTGGTTAAACTGAAGTGAGATTTGGCTAAATTCAGGTGTTTCTGGCTAATCTCCGGTGAGATCTGGTTATATTCATGTGAGATCTGGTGAAATTCAAGTGAAATATGATGAAATTCAGGTGAGATCTGGCTATATTAACAGGTAAGACTATCTAAGTGATGTGAAATCTGGCTAAACAGGTGAGATCTGCTAAACTGGTGAGATCTGGCTAAACAGACGAGATATGTTATGCAGCAAAACTGGATGTACACTATGCACAACTTTCCCCCAATACCTCAGTGTTCGGTACACATGCAAAGATATAGGTAAAAGAAAGTTCTGCTATGATATGGGTGTAGTTTTAGCTCTGTTTAACCCTCTGTATGCTGTAATAATGACAGTCACTGCTTTAGTATGGCATATCCAGTTGACTCCAGTATATAGAAGGTTAACAAAACAGGATGAAGAATAGATGCATGAAATGTATAAAATACACTAAATTAATTATGGTGTTTTCTTTTCAGACAAGCACAGGAAATTGCTTCCAAGAAATCCTATCAAGTAGACAGCATGGCTGTGAGTAGAAATAATGCACATAGTAAAGAAATAAAGCATAAATAGTAGAAATTATGAGTAGAAATAATGCACATAGTAAAGACATTTATTTAATGGATAATTTTCTTTTCCCTCCCACTATTTATGAGTATATGTAGTCTAAATTATTTTAATAATATTTTCCAGACTGACATGAGAAAGAGGAATGAAGAATCGGATCTGCTACGTGAAAGTCTCAACAGAACGAGAGACAGGCTTAACCAGGAAAAGAGGCTGAACTCTTCAATCAAGCAGAAAAAGGTGACTTCAGTTTTGTGAAACATATTCAATATTTCTTTCACATAGCCATACATCCTCTCATTCTCAGGGGATGTGCTAGACTTTAAAAGCTCCCAGTTAATTTTATTGTGTCCGAGTGCTGGTTTTTGTGGGTTACATATACAATTTTCTCAAGTATTTTTCTTGGCAATGTTCAAGTGGTTTTGTAAGTGCAATGGCATGTAATATCTCCTGCTTATTTCAGACCTTCCATCTGGAGAATGAGAGAGCACATCTTGCCGCTAGACCTGGGTCAGCCCGACTAAGTGATGATCCCAAGGTGTGTTATTAATAAAGTGTTATTTTTATCCGAACAGAAACGTCAATATGTTATAATTATGCCAAGTCGGTGAATTACAAAACTATTATTAAATATTTTAATTTTCTAGAAATTAAGGAAAGACACCTAATATTATTTTAAAAACTACATGCACTTATTAGGGTGTATACTGAAGGTGCATTAGTTATTGCTTAAATTAATGCACTTCGTACTTTTAATGTGTTCTACTAAAGGCACATTGATTGTTACTTTTAGGATATATCTATTAAATACACACTGATTCTTTCTCTGAGTTTGTTTCTATTAAAGGCACACTGATTCTTACTTTGAGTATATTTCAATTAAAGGCACACACACGCAAGAAGGTACAGAAGGAATTGCTGCATCGCAAGAACTATGAAATTTCCACACTGAAGCAAGAATTAAACCAAAAAGAAAAGGAATTGTTAATAAGAGAAAGACGAATGTACTCGATAGAATCAAGTTTGGTAAGTGGATGTCATGTTGGATTGAGATCAAGCTGTAACTTTTAAAGATGTCAGTCTACTTTTTCATATAATAATCTATAAAGACAGCATAGTATATCTTAGGGCGGCTGATAGCAGTGGTAGATTGTCAGATTCCTGAGCAATAAGTCCTGAGTTTGAACCCACCCCAAGGAGCAGTCATCAATTAATTTTCACAGAATTTACCTATATCCAATGCTGTCATGATAGCATGAACTTGCGTAGTGTAGTGTGCATCATTGGTTTGTCACTGCCAGTCAAACGTTGCCTGAATTGAATTGTTGGTTTGTTTTCAAATGTTGTCCAATGTTTTAATATTGATCTGATTTTGTATTATTTCAGGGAATTGAGAAACCAGTTGAAGTTATCGAAATTGTGCACTGAAGATGATGATTGTGACGGGCCGTTGTTATTAGTCATTTTAGTATTGTATTATTTTAATCTTTATTAATTTATATTTGTTGGAGCCATCATATTATATATGTAAATTAAATCTTAGCTAGTCGTCAAAAGGATATGTAATTAATAAGCATGTGGTGTTTTTTAATTGCTAATCCTTACATTTTACATATACACATTCTAAATACAGTCAATTGCTTACATTTTGACATACTTTAAACTTCATTATTTTTTCTTTGTAATTCTTCATAAATTTTATGTAAAATTTGGAGAATTGTGTACAATGTACATGGTACTAAAATCATGATCCTTGTTTAAATACTTCTTTTTTTTGGTATGAATCATTGTTTTGTTAATTATTATTGTCATTGTCTATTCTGTTTTAATACATGTATGTATTTCACATTCAAGTGCTTATATTAAAGTAATACAAAGCAAAAGTGCCTTGGATTATAGATCTGTCAAGCATCATAAATGTATGTTTTATGCTGATATTTATTTGTTCTACTGTATTTGTATTTTTCATGATCTGTGACTAATTGTCAAATTCCAGTATGAAGACATATCCACAGCTTTTATTGATGACAATATTGAATGATACTAAAATGGCACTCCTACCTGTAGGTAAAGGTAATCAAAAATAATTATGGTTAATTTTAATACTCAGAATTAACTAACTATTGTGGCTTATTTTATTTTATTTTTGCTTTCTTTAAGGTTTTATTAACAGACTTGTCTTGTGTCAACTGTCGAGGTTCCATTGTTTGCTTCTTCAACATTTATCAAAGGATGCAATTCCTGCTTATTGTCTAAAAGGTTACCAATACCCAGATCATATACATTCCTTCCAATACATAATGTATTACCAGTGTGAGATATTAGTCTGCCAAGTAATAATGCAATTATTGACAGCAATTAATATAATTGTTTTTGTATTGCCTTGTTATTTATCATCTAAACTGCTATCATTCTCCAGATGTTTTTTCCCATTTGATAACTAATTGTTAGTTGTGTTTATGAATTATGTTATCTAGGGAGTGTTGAATGTCAGTAGTTACTATGGTTACAAATGAAAGGCACCTATATCAAGTTTCTGACAGTATCTCAGTAAAATATTATCTTTTGTCATAAATATCTCTGATAATTTATTCCCTCCATCCCAATGGCAGTTTCCAATACAGTATTTATTCACAATGCAACAAGCATACTAATATACATATTTCCAAAATGTATTATATGTGGAATTCTTTTTAATACATGCTTTACAAACCCCCAACATATTAATGCAATAACTGAATATATTATCATAACTGCTCTACACAGTTCATATTAAATTATTCATGAATGTTTATTAATTCTATTAAAAACAATAATGTAATTAGTATTTAAATGCAATTTATCATCATGTACAGGTTTAAAATTATGTTCATAAGTATCATGAATTGCCTTAGCTATCCATGTTGAATTCACAAATACTATATATATTTCCTCCTCAACCTGGATATATACCTGTAGTTAGGATTGTGTTATTCTCATTATGATCTTGTCAATAATGTAGATAGTGTATAGAAATGATATGTATTGAAACTGAATATATGCCATCTCTAAATGATGTAATAGGAAGAGAAATAAACCCTGTCTCTAATAATGACTTGCTGTTTGTTTACTTTGTGGACAGTTCTGTGAAGGCTTGAAAGCAGAACATTATGTAAAGCGTTGTGTATGCCACCTAACAGTTGCTTGTTGACCACTAGACTCTTGTGTACATGTAATACCAAAGCACCAACAATGATGTGTGAATCTTACTACAGCATGTGTGTTATGGAAACTGACTGCTATGTTGCTAGTGAATGACCATTGAAAATGGGTCTAAAAGACCAATAAATGAGAAGGAAAAAATCTAGTCTTCTAGAAATCTGTAATTAAATCTTAATAAATGATTTAGTGAATTGGTTGAATTGAGTTTGATGCTGCTTTCAAGATTCTTTCACTCATTACGGATGAGATGTTTTGTATGCAATGACTGATTGTGCTAGCACATGGAATATCCTGCCAGAGTCAGCAACATGGATACCCAACTTGCACAGCATACCGACTCCATGTCAACCAGTCCTTGCTTTTCCCCATTAATGCAGAGCACCAAGCCGGGGAACAACAAGTACAATCTTTTAACGACTCGACCCAAGTTCCTCGACCTACTGCACAAAATGAATGCAACCGTTTTAGGCCAAGGAAACCAGGTATATTCCAGTATTTGTACAATTATTCCTCAAGTCCTGAATAAATGAAGCAATCACAAGAAAAGCTTGCATCTTCAGAGTGAGTGTACCCAATGTGGACAGGTTACTCTTATAAAATATCAAAATATAAATAAACAAAAATGAGGAAGCGCCAGATTCCTCACAGATCAATGATTGCCATGACAAAGATGCTCAGCTCAATATTTTCTGCATTAACATGGACCTGTTCTAAACTAAAGAAAAAAATGTGAGACCTCATAAATTTACCATTTCATTTTATTTATGAAAGAAATGAATGATTATGTGATAAATCTGTACAGCTTGTCCATATCATGCAACATGACATTATTTATTTGGATTTCATCCAAATATAACCCTTTAAACACATAGATTGAAGTGGACCGTAATCAATATTTGTAAGATATTACCAAATATAACAGTGACTGCTGTAGGCTATCACTATGACAGTAATAGTACAAGTATCTGAATAAAAAATAAGATAATTTAACCCTCTCACTGCTTGATTAGATGCAAGCACTGCTCTTTAGGGCATATCTGGTTGCCTCCAGCAGGAAAAGGGTTAAACAACCCTTGCTGCCACTATATGAATTGAGCATGTTGTATTATTATACCGAATGTGTGAACATTATAGATAAATGAATCACTTGTACATGGTGAATGCAATCTTTTTACCATTGATGGAGAATGAAAGCAGAAGAAAAATGACTGATAACTATCACTGGCAGAATAATATTTTTATTTTTTTTTTAAATTGGGGTTTAGAGCCGCTTTCAAGATTCTTTCACTTATATCATGGCTTGTTAATAAACAAAATAATTATTATGAATACTCTCATAATATCGAATATATCATGTATATAAAACATATATATAATCGAGAGGAACCCCAACAATTGAAATCATTTTAAAAAATATAAAAAAAGACGAACTAAACTGGTACTATTACTACTATAGGTATCTATAAACTATCAACAAGTACAAGCTACCAGATCAAACCTGCATCAATAATCATTCAAATAGAAGACTGAGTTAACAAATTGCAATTTTGTATATTTGATTCACAATCAGAACCAAAAATCCAATAACGAACGTATAACAATTAGATTTGCATCACAGATAATCATGATGTAGGAAGTTTTCAAAAACAAGCACACACAACACACATATTTCACTCATGAGTGTATACAATCCAAATAACCAATTGCAGCACAACAAAATATGATAGTATGGTAACTTCCTATTTAAGATATTAAAATATTAATACACTGAACCTAATTTTTTCGTTGCATCCCACGGTAGTAACTTAACATAGCTTGTTGTATCATGAACTGACTTGCACATTGGTTATAGTACATCACCTGCTGCTAGAATGTAATACACGGCCTTAAACATGATACATATGTGCTACAAGTATCTCCTTAATGTTCATAGTACGCACACACACACACACACACACACACACACACACACACACACACACACACACACACACACACACAGAGTACACACACAGTACACACACACACACACACACACACACATCATAGACACACACACATCATACACAAACACACTGAAGAGAAAGATTCCGCAAAGTACATGTAAAATGATAGAGAGATGTCCGGGAAGTAAACTTGTACATTGAATATACGCAAAACTAAAGCATTATGGTAATTTTATATTCCGCGAAGCAGAAACAGTGCCAGTGCCAGCACATGCGTATACAGCCATTCAATTTGATTGAGCCAGTGCGAGCTCACATTTGGAGCTGACAGGAGGTTGACGCAGTTGGTCTTCTCTTTGTAGCACTTGGCATTTTGGGCATTTCTATTCAGCCATGATCATATGGTATATTGTCAAGTAGTGTGAGCATATTTGGCTCATCACTACTAATATACTAACCAAGAGATTGAGCACATTTGGCTCATCTTGCGGTAACGTTTTATTTGATGTTAAAAGCGCTATACTATAGTTATTAATCAAATTTCGCATTTGGGTGAAACATTCCCACAGCGAGGTAAAGTATTAATACCATTCATTCGTGTACTATTAATATAGTAACAACATTTGAATTTGACAATGATTATTGTATTGTAAATAAGTTATGCAGATAGGATCCTTGAACTAGTATAAACTGTATATACTATATACTATTGTGGTAGTTTTTCAATATTAGAATACTATCGTCTATATCATACTATATATATGTTTAATAGTTTTTTTATTAAATCATTGTTAGTTTTCATCCAATTGACAACATTGCACATAGTATTCAAGTGAACAAAATACTTTTGACGAACACACACACAAACACACACACACACACACAAAAAAAAATTATATATCGTCCAGTTACCAGTTTTCAAAAACAAAGTTATTTGCTTTCATAAATGATTGGTTGCACTTGTGATCAGAGAAATCCCAGTTCTGCCAAATCAGGAAATCACTGCAAACCTATCAGACTTATTAAATACAGGTGACTGTGAATCCAGTATGTGAAATGAGGTATGCAGTCAAACTTTAGCCATGCTTTTCATCTAGTGTTGTGTTTTCATTTGGATCAGTGTTTTTACAAAGGATAATTGCATCAAGTTAGGAACAACAGATTTTGTTTTATATTTTTCGTGAAGTGAATTGATCTATGCTTATTGTATCGAAAATCGGTAATCGGAGGAGATATATCCAATCAAAATTAAATATATACTATTAACAAGTATATATACTGTACATAGGTCTCAAATGGTTCCATTTACTGATTCAGATGCTGACACATACATAGATAAGTTGCTCTGCCAGTTATCATTGTGTACATATATACATGTCTAGTGCGGTATCTCACATGTATGCACATCAACTATGTTAAAAACACACTCATAGGAGGACTACATCTATAATTGTTTACATAATGCATGACACTGGCATGGATATTGTGTGAAATGGATTATGTGTGAAATGGATTCTGGAGAGATTGTTCATAGCCATGGACTGACATCATATTCATAAGAGAATTCTCAGGAGTGGAAATAACTGAAAACATTGGCAAATCCATTGACATGAACAATGATTACATCTACATACTATTACATCAAACACACGCACACACGTACGCACATGCAGACACACACACACACATTCTGGATGTAAATACATTTTGAATAAACTGATGTACTATGTGCACATTATTACCCACAAGTTTAAAAAAGGGACATTTTGGGACAAGATATTAGTATGTATTTCTTCAACATACCCATGGAGGTAATATCACCACTTTGAAATGGTATGGTACAACAATAAATTTAGCATGGTCACTTGGTAGTGGAAACACAACCTTGCACACAAACTCAAATTAAAATAAATATTTGCATATTTTTGTTGGATATATTATCATAATAAAACTATCACTCAGATATTAAGAAATGCCACAACTGCTTTCCTCCATTTGGCCGTCAAGAGCTCTCAATTTCTTCACGGCAGGCGTGATTGCTTCGTGATCGGCGATGTTTGGCAAGGAAAGCAAAGACAGCAGAACTGCAATGGTGTGATGGAGATACGACTTCCGGACCTTCATTTTTCCCTTCCTCTTGAAGCTATTCCGAATTACCCATGCTCTCTGAATCGTCTCTTTCGGTGCCTCAAATTCTATACAGTTCTCGATTAGACTTAAAATGAAGCGAATATCTTCATGGAATTCTCTGGACTTGTAGTAGAATCGATGAGCTCGAGGAATAAATACACGTGCAAATTCGTATGGATTGGATGGCCATTTAGCTGAATGGTATCTCTCCCACTGTATCTTCTGTCGGTAGGCTGGTTCGCATATCGATAAAATTTCTTTTTTCCACAATGAACATGTCCGACACCAGAGATCGGAGTTTGTTATTGTTATGCTGCAATTTTGGTTGCACAAGCCGAGACCTCTGCACGAAGTTTTTATATTTTTGTGAATGACGGAGATTTTGTGGTGAAGGCAGATGGCCAATGCTTTCGTGGATTCCCTCAGTGCAACGTTGACCGTGAACCAGTCGCGGGTTTGTTGGTCATCCAGCTCTTCGCTGATCATTTCCTGGCGAGATGTCTGCTGACCCATGTTCCTATTTCACCTCTGCACCCAAGTCTAATAAACAGACAATAAATAGAAATATCAGTTTTCAATATACAGTGCTCCCTCCATATAGCAGATAGCAGAAGCATTATGGAGACGAAGCAACTTTGTCTATATCCATATATAGCAGATACCAGAAGATGAATCATTATGATGAAGTAATTTAACCCTCTCCATGCTGGAAGCAACCAGAGATGCCCTAAAGAGCAGTGTGCCTGTGTCTAATCCAGCAGTGAGTGGGTCTATTCTAAAGACTAGAGCGCCATCGGTAGTACTCCGACACATAAGTGAAAAAATGTGTTTATCTACCTCAGAAGCTAAAAATCTATTGGTTAAATTGCACGTGCTAAGGAAGACAACTATCTCAATAATAAATATAGAACTTCAGTGGTCTTCGCGAGCACACAAGGCTTTGTTTGATGAGTGCCCGAGTACTACCACCGTCCTAGTACTGCCGACTTCGAGGGCGCTCTAATTGAACATATCATTTGATCATATCCTATTCAAATTCAAATTCAACTTAATCTTACCGAAGAAGAGGCAAAACGCAAGCATTAATTCGCAACAAAACGAAAGTGAAACTAAAACTTTGCGTCCAGCTGATACGGAAGTAAACAAACGTAGAGATGATTACGCATGCGCTTATAACAATTAGGTTTTTCTATGGGAAGCGCACCCTGCATTCAAGCAATATTTATCAGTAGACCGGAGCCTAGTCTACATTGCTGTGTTATGACTAAACTGGTTCCACGTTGGCAAACGACAAGTTTCAGCAGATAGATCCCAGCCAGAATTTTATCCACATGTGCTTTTGTTTATTTACAATTTAGACACTAATAAAGATAATATACTTAAATTCACATTTCTTAATTTATCTAGAGTACATTGCAAAGAAAAATGGACAAGGAAAAATAGAAGGAAAAATCAAGTGGTTTAGACAAGACTTTATTGTACTCTTTGCATTTCTGAAGACCTGAAGACTAAATATAATGGTATATAGCATTAATTCAAAAGCCTTGTGATAGATCTACAATTAATGGATTACTAGCATTTGAAAGCCCACCAAAAATTTAATGCGTTCTTCCTGCATTAAAATGATAAGCACTGGCCATAACTCTATAGATGGTGCCTTCCACACAAACAAACATCAATGCCTATTAGTTTGGCCCTGTTTGTGGTGGGGTAGTGGTAATGCTTCGCTATACTCGCTTCACTAGCAAAGCATTATCACTACATGGTCAAGCTTATAAGTATGTCTTCATGCAGTGAACTATCACACTGTGGAACCAGCTCCAATACAGCATAGTCGGAGCTCCCGCTGAAGATATCTTCAAACAGGTTGAATGCCTACCAACTACCACCAATGTAATAAATGACCAAGATTGTAACCAGCACTGTAGATATTCGCACTTATTTTAATCATAAACTGCCCTTGCCCATTACCTTGAAATAGTGCCCAAACTTGGAGTTAGTGTAGAAGTAGAAGTAGAAGTCGGAAATGGGTGAAAGATTCACGTAGCGACCTTAAACTCCACAATCACTCACTCACTATATAGATGATGCCATAAAAACAAAGATGTAAAGACAAAATAGAGCTACAGAACCACAGCTACATGTATACATGTATGCATAGTGTAGTTTTTATTAATAATAGTATCTAGTTTTGTTTCCATTGATATTAATATTATCAATTCAATTAGTATATCTCAGTTTATGGTATATTGTAACCAGATAAATAAATGAATGTATACATTAATGAGGCAAGATCAGACTTGCAAGTATTTTATGGTACCATTAAGACAGCTACAGAGCTTGACAATAAAATAGATATGTACATTTAAAATGTCAGTCCTCCCTTGTTATATATTAGATTGTGAGGCGAGGCTGACCTAGAATGGTAGCATGTCTCCTTTATATTATTTTGTATATTTTTGTTTTGTTTATATAAATTACTTTTTTTATTCTTTTTTTAAAAATCTAGAATATAATATTTTTTTAAATGTACAATTTTTTAAACTATTCTATCACTGAACCCCTGTGGTCAGAGAGGGATCTGTGTGCACAGAAACCTGTGACGTCACAATTTCCTGCGCGGCTGCCATTTTTGGGGGTAGGTGTCTTTGGGTAGGAAATAAATATCTTTCTCGATGACTAAAAAATCTCACATGTCGGGGAAAGATTGTTCTTTCAGAATATGCAATAACCCCAATAGTGACCATTATTCCTTATGCAAGTATGATCTTACCTCTTTAATCATGTTATTACAAACACAACACTAATTCAAAATAAACATACATGTTGAAATGCATGCATGCATTTTGAGACACTGACTCATATAGCCTACTTAGATTATTTGCTTTTGGAAAAAGGTGTTTGCAGTTGCATGTATAATCATTTTTATGGTATTAAAGGCACGCAACCCCATAGGAAGGGACACCATAGAGTTTCCCATACTAAGAATCCTGGTCCCCCGTTTCACAAGGACATCCTAAATTTAGGAGCTCCTAACTTTATGACCCAGTTTATCACCTTCTAAGTTAGATGGCGATTTAAGAAGAGATAAGACTTGTAACATCGTTGTGAAACACTTGTTAGGAGGTGGTAACTTTTAGGACTGGTTTAGGAGCTCCTAAATAGTTAGGAGGCCATTGTGAAATGGGGGCCAGGACAGTAATTAATGGCTATAGGTAGGTTAATCTTTTATTCTTCTTGTGCAGATAATCTAAAAAGAAATGATGTCAACTACAATAAGTAATAACATTACAAGGTAAGTTCATGGAATATTTTATCCTGCATCTCTAAATATTTCACTTTCTGTTATTTAACATGAACTGTTCCTGTATTTATTTCAATTTTTTTAATGCACATATATAATAAATAATATCTCTCACACAATAGTACATAAATCAAATAAAAATATTTCTGGCCCCAAGGTTACAAAACATTGTTGAGTACAATGTCATGCTCAAGTAGTATATTTTTGCACAAATCTCCATACAACATTTTAGATAAGCATAAAGTCGTACTCAAATATGATTTGTAACCAAGGGGTGATGTCGTTGTTTATTGCAGTGTGTATCTGGACTACAATGCCACCACTCCCTTGGCTCCCGAAGTGTTGACCTCTGTACAAGATGCCTTACAGCATGCCTGGGGGAACCCTTCCAGTCCTCACCAACCAGGTACAGCTACACCAGATGATCTATGGGAAGGCGGTGGGAGGGGGAATGTGTGTGTGTGTGTTTGAGAGAGAGAGAGAGAGAGAGACAGAGACAGAGACAGACTAATAACTATAGTGTTGATCATCCACCTCTGGAGGGGGAGTGTGTGTGTGTGTGTGAGAGAGAGAGAGAGAGAGAGTGATAGAGAAAGAGAGGAGAGATATAGAGTGTTGCACACCTTTGTTTGCATCACCCCTACAATTTAGATAATTTTTCAAAAAAATCTGAAAAAAACACATCATTGCTTGGAAAAGTCATTAATAATATATATATGTATATATATATATATATATATAAAATGGTAAATGAATTTTGAGGGTCTAAGTGTTCCTATATTATGTGAAAACTTGTATCTTTAAGATAAAGTAGCTGGTTGTCAGTATTAAATATAGACTCCTCATTGTGTAATAGATT
>JAUTBT010004371.1:0-27210 GCA_032361225.1 Lepetodrilus schrolli | reverse complement strand
TATAGAGGGAGAGATAGACAGAGAGAGAGAGAGAGAGAGAGAGAGAAAGAGAGAGATTTGATTGGCTGACTTTCACAAAGTATATCACAAAGTAGTTCCCTCTGGCCGACAACCAATAAAATAACGTCTATTAATAGACAATCAATCGACACCACCCACATATCACACTTACCGCCAATCTCCTGTGCATAGCAATAAAGAACGTTTCACTATATATTGATATCGTTAGTCTAGTTGTGTGAAAACAACGACTGACTATTAGAAATTCGTTAACGTCCTCAGCCATTACCTATTGCACTTATCAGCTTAACATGTAATGTGAGCTCTCGTGACCATGTGCCATTACAGACTAGGCGATGTTTATCTCTACAACAATGTTGCTATACGTTGCGGCAACATTTGTCTCCGCAACACTTTGCTATACATTATAGGCGACCATATACTGAACAGAACATGTTGCTATTCAAGGCGATCTCCATTTCGTCGCCGCTACAAATGGGGAGACAAGGGAGTTTTCCCTATACACTAGGCAACAAATATCTCAACACTGTTTAAACTTTGTACATTTAATGTGTCTACACAAGTATATTGGGTAACCAGCTACATTTTCCGCATATTCCACTGGGTTTCATTATTTTCATATTTTATTATTGTTTTAATATGTATAGTTACGTAGCTTTATTTTGACCGTGTTCAACTATTAGAGTTATCCCCCTTAGTCTAAAAATAGCGAAATTATTAATAAAGTTATTACAACTTAAATGAAAACTGCTCCAAGAAAAGTGAAAGAAACGATGGGGAGAGAAGAATGAAATATTAAGAAAAGTTGGTTGCATACTCCCCAGGGAGTTTAGAATGAATTAAGGGCACACAGATCCATTGACCGGGGTAATAATGTTGCGCTATGAGCATGCTTTCGAGCGTGGATTTGGCGCAATATAAATGTTCACATTATAACTAGCCGTGGTTGTATGCATATAATGTTGATATGCGACCTAGTGCCTATATTTCACTCGTGTTATAACCACGTGTTATTAAATTTTAATATCTACTAACAGTGTACAGTATATAGGCCGAAGTATGCTGTATACACCTAGACCAGAAGCAATATGAGGATTGCAAACAGAATTTTATTCAATAACTGATAATGATAATTAATCATATATAATTGAAATAAATGTTATATTAATCATATATAATTATAATAAATGTTATATTAATCATATAAAGGTGTAATAAATTTATATTAATCATTATATTATATGTCTATGGTTAATGTACACGTCCTCGAGTTTCACAAGAATATGCTATTGGTGCCAAACACTAAATTTACTTATAGTAATTCAGGATTCTTAATATTCTATTCTATAAGTAGGAAAGTATGTTTTGAATGCCAAATGTCCATAACGTATTTAATTGTACGAAATATACTTTTGTATTAACTTGCAATTTTAGACTAAACTACTAAATGTTGTTACTGATTTAAAGCTTACACAGTTTTTTGTGTGGCTTACTAGATTAATATTAATTAGATGTATTAGCCGTTTCATATTCTATTGATGATACTATAGGACTGCCACACCTACATACTAGTATGTGTCATTATATGACAGAAGCACACCATGAAGCGAGTTACTCACCCGTGACTGTAGAACACACGTCCTTAAAAGAAATTCAATATCTCCACTGAAACAGGCCCGAATTTTATAAACTTTGGTGTTTTAAATAGAAAAAAACATTTACGTGTCCATAAAGTGTGATGATGTCATATGTTTTCACGAAATATTTAATAATCATTAGCTGCTGTGAATTGTCAATAATATACAATATCGGTACATACAATGTTCAAATTGCAAACAGTAAATTAAATTGCCATCGCTACTATACAGTTTGGATCCTCATTTCATCTGTTGGCCATCATCAACCGTTTCATATGCATAAGTATTAAGAAAGGAGAACAATAATATGAATAATAGTATAATGAAATTAGATTTATTTCGTAATCCTGGCTTTAAAATGACAACATGAGGCAAATGCCATTTCATTTTCCAATTCGTAATATATACGTAAGATACACACGATATTACCCGCGATTTAATTAATTTACAAAGATATCAGTGAACAACAAATTACATACTATTATTCAATATACATGGTTGATATCTACTGTGTAATAACGATTCGATAAGCAACAGTGTTAATTACGTCGTTTTGTGTTTCTCGTGCTCTGGTAAAATGTATACGTTTTCGACTGCTAGTTTTCCCTGACTGGCCACAGTCCACATGCACTAAACTTTTGAAATTTCTTACTCACTTGAAATTATTTGCAATGATGTACATTTATATGCTTTTGCTACCCATTAAATTATTTGCATTATAAAAAATAAGTGGTATCAAGTATTATCTTCTAAATGACATACTCAAAGGATCTATATTCTGCTGTCGGAATATATGTACAACAAGTGAACAACCTTGGTGTCACAGGTGGATGAATACGCAACAGCTGATTAAGGTCGCCTTCTCGATAAAGCTAATTGTCAGCAGTTTTCAATGGTTTATTACATTAAAATGATTAAAATGAATAATTAGAATAACCCACGAGATATGAGTGATTATGGAAAATATGTCCCTCGTGAAATTAATGTTCAAAGTTCCTCAATGAAACTCAGGACATATTTTCCATAATCACTCGTGTCTCGTGGGTTATTCTCTAAATATTTACTACTAGTGCAAGTAAAACACGGGAAATACCTGAAATTAACTACAATATTCATTGATGTGCAGTCATTGAGCAAATATGTCAAATATTATGAATAGAAAAGTTGCAATGTTATTACAATGGTTCCAGAGAACTACCAAGTTTAGACGAAAGACTCATCAACTAAGGATGACCTTTAGACTGAGCGTAATTGAAATAATACCATAATTGACTATAATATAAAATAATTGTATAAAACTAAATCCTGCAACTAATTACACTATAGATATTAGTGTAGTAAATAAAAAATGTAGACGAAATACAAGCCTATGTTAAAAATATCTGATAAGGTTATAATGAAATACTATTAGTCATATCTGTCTAGAAAGATATAAACAAGAATAACAATATGTCATTTGGTCTTCATAAAACACTACTGGTAACTAATGATACTAATTTGGAAAGCAATATACAAGAATAACACTAACAAAATGTCACTGTCTTCATAAATACTACTACTGGCCAGACAACTAGTAATAATTATCTGGGAAGGTACATGCAAGAATAACAAGATATACTATTTGCGTGATGACTAGTGATAATTGTCTGGGAATTAATATGCACTATAAATAAATAACAAAAGCTGGCCCTGAGATTATGAAACTCTTGTATATATGATTTCATGCTCAACTTCCAAATTTTGAATAAGGATTTGTGAACAAAATTTGAGTTGAGCTTGAATTGGTATTAATAAAGGTTTCATAACCGCAGGGCTTAAGATAGACTATAGAAGAATACGGCAGAGTGACCTTCACCTTCAGCACCGCTCTCATCAGCAGACGTCTCCAGACTTGAATCCTGGAGGAGTTTCTTCTCCTGTTGCTTCTGTTCCTCACTCTTCTCCACGTGGGTCAACAGGAACACCATTCCTGTGAACAGGAACAAGGACGATGACCGCTGCCTGCCCTTGTCAAACAAACCTACAGAAGAAAAATAAAATAAAATCAAGGATTTCATATCTACAAATCTGGTAACTGTTCGAGTTTAAAGTGGCAAGATCATCGTTGCATAGATCAAAGGTCACTAACGGGGTTACTACATATTCTGGTACAACTATCTTTCCTTGATAACTCATCTTATTCCAGATTGTTTTTAATCTAGAAATGTTTTTTTCCGCCTCAATTAATTAGGCGACATTGGTGCCCCGTTCAATTCTGACACCGACGTCAGTTTTAAGTGTGAGGACCCCCCCCCCCCCCTCTCCAATAATACTTTCTTCACAATGTTATTTATTTATTTTGAAATGTTTTAATTGGGGTGTGGAACTGGTTTCAAGATGATTTCACTAATATCACGGCTTGTCAGTTTTATGGCAGGAAGAAACCCACAACATTTGTTTCGATGAATATTGCAGTAAAGCTGAAACCACATGCTGGTACTGACAGACCAAGGATGATAACTGCTTTGCCACAGTACGGTCCTATAATGATCGCGGCAGAAAGGTAACTTTCTTGAACATTGATGGACGGGATGTTTGTCTCCAAAGTCCAATGTTCTACCATTGCACTACCACCAGCCCTAAATACCAATAGTAAAACGACAGCTAACAAAAACTCTCACCAACTCGCACTCTTCTACCATGCCCTTTGGACTCGGACGGAGAATCGACCAGGCCTCGGATTCCAGAAGTGGATGGAGTCACTGAAATGAGATCGCCAATTGAATGTTAACCTTCTAGCGCTGGAAATGACAGCTTGGGTTGTATTATCCCCAGGGAGTTGAGCAGGAATAGCGAGTGCACACTGACCTACTGCTAGAGAGAATAATGTAGTGCTTTGACCGTGCCTTAGTGCTTTTGAGTTTTGTAACAGTGTTTATGATTGGTTGAAAGTAGCATTGAACAGGTGAGTCATAAGGCTTTAAAAGTACAGTTTCTGGCTTGATTGTAGCTAGAGTGGTAGGTTATTCCAAAAATATAACTTGATTAGAAGAGAAAAAATTGGGCAAGTACTTCTGTATTTTTTCACTCAAGTACACTGGTGCAAGATCGTGTAAGCACTAAAAAGTTTGCTTTCAATATGTTGACGCATTGGTAGCTAATGAAGCTCCATGAGAATTAGTGTAATATGATCAAATTATTTTTTCAGGTTACTAATCTGGCAGCAGAATTTTGAACTCGATGAATCATGTTAATCAGATGGTATGGTAATCCAGGTGGGATGTTACATGGGTTTGAATGAATGTAGCAGCCGTCTGCTTGTCTATATACGTCCTGATTAAGAACAAAAATGAAACCAATATTCCATGTTTAGCAACATTTACCTGGTGCAGAGGTGTCGGTTCTCTTGGCTTTCGGAGTCGGAGTACTGGTTGCCATGGGTCCGACGGCCATCTTCCGCTTCCTGCCTCGAGAGGAAGTCAACTCTGGAGTCTCAATGTCAACTTTGCGTGTGCTCCTGCTGAGTGATCTCCCCTGTCTGGTCTCTCTGACTGTCTCTCTGACTGTCTCTCTGACTGTCTCTCTGACTGTCTCTCTGGAGTCCACGGGACTTTCTGCTGCGGCGGGTTTCTCTGCATTCCTGGAAACCGAGAACCTCTTCCGTGTGTCCCTCTCCGTGTCCTTCTTCTTCTTCCGGCTTCCGTCGTCACCCGGTGTTTTGTCAGCTTTGAGCGTACCTTTCCTAGCCGACCGGCCCTTCCTCGTGTCCGTGTTGTCTTCTTTGGATTTATCAGGACTTTCTTTGTCATCGTGGTCATCCTTGTTTGTGTTGTCATCTTGTTTCTTACGACATCTTCGCTCACCAACAACTAGGTTATCTGTTGAGAAAAAATCCCATAAAGCTCTGAATTGATAAGTATGTGTGGATATTGATAAATTTGTGAGACAACGGACAAAAAGTCATAATTAACAAATGTCACAAATGAACAGTCCAAGATGAGATGACAAAACATTTCTCGATCACTGATGATTATTGTTTCTTTGAGTACTAGCTGGATACTGACTAACCAAGGATACCAACTGCACACCGACAGTCAGCCTACAAGTATAATAGCATGCCATTGTCAGATATGTCATTAGTGATGGCTGGGCACCAGTTTCACAGAATGCTAAGAGTCGTAACACCATGTTAGGGTATCGTCGCTATGACTCTCAGAGGGCTATGATCATTCTGTGGAACGAGGGCCTAGTCCCTAGTGCAGCTTTGAACCAGGTACTTTTGGCTCTGGTACAATTAATTACCTACCAATGTGCCACCACGTGGACCCATTTCACCAAGAATTAAATCAATATATTCAAGATGGTTTGCAACATAGACATTGAAATCACCACCGGCCGACATACCGAGCGAGACATCTCCCAGCCTTGCACTAGTGGCGCCACCTAGCAGCGCCGCGGGTACTCTCAGTTCCTCGTCACTCATCAGACAACTGGCCTGGTCCTCGCTCAGGATGATTTGGCTCTGAGAGTAGCTGGCAACACACATAAACATCATGTTTACACACTTCGGAATCTTACCACACTACAAAACTGGATCAATTTCAGTACATTCTAGCTATTCTACCGTAGCATCGTGGTTATGCAGATGAAACTAAATTGATAGAATTAGTGCTTTACGTCGCAGCGGGAATATTTCACCCATACGCGATGACTATGAAACTAAGTAGAAATTAATATACTTAAAGTATATTTAACGCCAATTCATATAAAATGTTTAACGGTATCAACTTATATCAAGAGAGAGATGGCGATTTGTTGCTTCATGTCGCAGCGTAAATTTATCAACAATTCATGATGACTTTGAAATTCCTAAACAAAATTAATTAAGGGCCAGTAGCCTATTTAGACATATAAAGTTAGCTTTATATTATTTCAATAATGAAGAATTTGCAAACATCTATAAGTTCGAGGTAAGCTTCAAGAAGAAACAATGACACCATATACCTCACCATGTGCCATAATTTGGGAGAAAGCTTTTCCATAAAATATTTGCTGGCCCGTATTTTGTTGAATATAACTACTAGAAAATTAACCTTTTCATTCCTGGATTTACCCTTCATAGAAGTGCATATTATTAATATAACCAGGATAAGGTTAACATTGCCAGGGAAGAATGATTTTTTTTGTGTACAATTCCAATCAGGATCAAATACATTTTTTTTTAAATTGCGGTTTAGAGCAGCTTTCAAGATTCTTTCACTTATATCATGGCTTGTCAGTTTAGGGCAGCAGGAAACCCGCAACAACCTTAGCGCTGAATGCTGCAGTAAACCTGCGAGCACCGGCTGGTACTGACAAGACCCAGGATGACAACTGCATTGCCATGATACAGACAGTGCATCCTATCAATATCACGTCAGAAAGGTAACTTCTGCGAACATTGATGCCGGGCTCCCGGGGTGGGATTTGAACCTGGAACCTTTCGCTCCGAATTCCAACCTTCTACCACTGCGCTACCACCCGCCCCCACGATCCCACTGACCTCCGAGTTCCACCCTGATCACGTGACACTTTGTACAGCGTCCTGGTCTTCTCCTGCTCGTAGCCCACCACCATCCCGCTTTCGAAGTAGCCATCGTCAGATAACACCATCACGCTCTGGCCAATCGGGATGTGCTTCACGAGTAGAATGTCCTTCACCTTCACGTACATCTGGTCTCCATCGTCAAACCGAATGTAAAATCTGAAATGATGATTTCTCTTGCAGATCTAATTCCATTCTTACTAAACTAATATCAATATTTACTCAGAATGGGAACTTGTGTTTTCAGCTTAAACAGCCGGCATTCCACGGGCCACAGCCAAGTTTACGTTTGCGAGATCTACCCCGTAGCCTCAAAATCCGTGACAGATTCTCAACCCTGTCTACTGCATGTAATATCTATTGAATGTAGAATTTTATAGCAATTGCCTATTTTCAATCCTGATGGAGCATACGAGTATTTCAATGAACTGTTTTTTTATTAAACAAACGACCATACAAAACTGCATTGTTTATGACGTATGTCTGGTTATCTGAAAATTGGTTATTGGAGACTGACCGGCCAGTTGTTTCAACTTTCGTTATTTTTCCTGGATAAAAGAATCCATCCTTCCAGCGTGCCATGACTGTGGAGCCTGAAAATAAGTATCAAGATTATTAAAAATAATTAACGTAAAAAAATAGAAAATAGGCAAGTTATCAAAAATCATTTTAAAAATGGCTTTCTACATAAAGTTTGAATAAGCTTGAAACATGACATTTACATGTCAAAATGTGACACTTTCTATAGCAGGAGTAATAACAACTTTAAGATCTGGTGCTCAGTTGGTTGCGTATTGTGACTGTAGTATTCTAACTGCTCTGTACTGTGGCAATGCAGTTATCATTCTTGGTCTGTCAGTACCAGCCGGTGCTCGCACATTTACCGCAACTATGGAAGATGCAGATTTACTCCTGCCCTAAACTGACAAGCTGTGACATAAATGAAAGAATCTTGAAAGCAGCTCTAAACCTCAAAAAAAAAGGTAAAAGCATGGCGTATGCCCCGATTTAAGCCATGACTACAGTTCGACTTTTTTGGCACACCAACCTGTGTCCTGTTCCACAGAATGATCATAGTGCTATACATGTATGGGAAGTTACATGTTACGATAGTGGTGTGGAACAGTTCGTAGTGTTACGATAGTCATGTGGAACAGTCTATAGTGTTACGATAGTCAAGTGGAACAGTTTGTAGTGTTACGAAAGTTATGTGGAACAGTTCGTAGTGTTACAATAGTCGTGTGGAACAGTTTGTAGTGTTACGATAGTCATGTGGAACAGTCTGTAGTGTTATGATAGCAGTGTGGAACAGTTCGTAGTGTTACGATAGTCGTGTAGAACAGTTCATAGTGTAACGATAGTCATGTGGAACAGTTCGTAGTGTTACAATAATCATGTGGAACAGTTCGTAGTGTTATGATAGTCGTGTGGAACAATTCGTAGTGTTACGATATAGTCGTGTGGAACAGTTCGTACTGTTACAATAGACGTGTGGAAGAGTTTGTGGTGTTACGATAGCCGTGAGGAAGAGTTCATAGTGTTACGAGTCATGTAGAACAGTCTGTAGTGTTACAATAGCCGTGTGTAACAGTTCGTAGTGTTACGATAGCCGTGTGGAACAGGACACTACTGTTCAATTCATCAGCCGCTGCTACTTCCGAGTCACACGATCATCTGAACACACGTGACACATTCACATTACCAATCTCCGGAGTGCTAGCATAGAGGACCGTCATTTCTGCTGCCGTCCTTTCGTCTGACGGGATCAAAGCTGTCTGGAGAGGTATCTGGAGACTGACAAAGACGTGGCTATGTTACGACACCAGTACACTTAGTCTTCGCATTAAGAATCTGTTCCAGTGGACACACAATGAGGCGATTGAAACCTTTTAACACAATATCATCAAAAGAAATCTGGGCAAGTTTCCATTCTGCATCAAATGAAGTAAGATCTCAGCGAGACAAAAAACATGGTAGGGATGACTCACCATGTAATCATTTCAATTTAAGTATATTTTTCAACACTGGATATATAAGTGACAAACAGGTTTACATATATTAGGTACATTTAATATATAAAACAAATCTGTGTATTGTTTCTCGAAGCTTGCGTATCCACTATGGGACCATAGGGCTCTGGAAGTAATCTCTTATACCACTTACTAGAGTGCTGTGATCTCATAGTTGATGTGAGAGCTTCGAGAAACGATACAGTATGTATGGTCTGTTGGAAACATTTGCTGGAAATTTAACAAGGGTGAGATTGCACCACAGTCTCTTGTTTACAATTTATATAATGATTGAGTGACTTCTTGTTTTACGTCCCAGCTGTTACCTTTTAGCCATACAC
This sequence comes from Lepetodrilus schrolli, assembly GCA_032361225.1. NCBI lineage: Eukaryota > Metazoa > Mollusca > Gastropoda > Lepetellida > Lepetodrilidae > Lepetodrilus > Lepetodrilus schrolli. The sequence continues at coordinate 17,639 of JAUTBT010004371.1, read as the reverse complement.
GACGATATGATTTAGTACAGACTTTGATAAGCTAGTGATGTTTCCCAGTAGCTTGATACTGGACTGATTAAATGCGGATTTGAACTTCAATCCAGACAAAAGTCTTTCAAACAGCACTAACCTGACGAGATTATCATCGGAGCTCTTCTGGTCACTTGAAATTTTTCCGTCTGAAATAGACACAGGATTGGTAAATGTACATCCTATTTACGTACATTAATAACATACCTGTAGACCTACTTCAATAATCACAAATTGGGGTTTACAGATTATTTCACTTATATCACAGCTTGTCAGTTTAGAGCAGGAGGAAACGCCATAGTGCCAAATGTTGCAGTAAACCTGCAAGCACCAGCTGGTACTGACAGACCAAGGATGATAACTGCATTGCCACGGTACAGACAGTGCATCCTATCAATATCGCATCAGAAAGGTAACTTTCATGAGCATTCATAATGGGCCCCCAGGATGGGATTTAAACATGGTGCCTTTGGCTCTGAACCATAAAATGATGTCCACTAGAATATCAACATACATGATGGACCAATACGTTCCTGTCGCATGAAAGCTTTTGTTTGGAGGGCCTTGAAGAGTTGCACTCATATCACAGCTAATGAATGGCTGGATGTATTAAGTTGGACAACTTTTTTCCAAATAAGAGATATTTAAATCTAAATCAAGTGTCAGGATGAAACCTGTGACACCCATAGTGCTTAGTATTGCAGTAACCCTGCAAGCATCAGAAATTACTAACAAACCATGGATGATGGCTGTACTATGACAGTACAGAGCACAACCTATCAAGCTAGTGTCTAATGGATGGGAGTAACTAACCTGGATGTCTGGCCGGCCGACTGGCACAGACGTCTGTGTCTGTGGTCTCCAGCAGGTGTAGGGGCGACGTGGCTCGCTGTCTCCGCGTCTCGGACCCATGCACAGAGAATCCGCCACTTTCCTGCGTCCGTGGCTTCTGAGCGGACGTGATGCTGGAGGTGGTCGAGTCCTGACTGGAATCCGCAGCGCGCTTCTTCGGCGTGGGACTCGCTAGCTTGTTCGACGGAGATGTCCTTCCTGGCTGCTCCTGACCTTCACCTCTGGGTGGCTCCTCAGGAGTGGTGAAGAGGGACCCCGAGGTCCGGTGTCCATCAGAACTGCTGACCATCACCGCGCCCATCCGGCTGTCTGTCTTCTCGATGGCCGACGCATTCGGAGATCGAACCGGACCTCCGGAGATGACGCCTTCTTCTTCCGAGGTCCGGGTCCTTTTTCTGTCGCCGGCCGAATTCCGACTCCTTTCTCTGTCATCCACCAAATTCGGACCCCTTTCTCTATCACCTGCTGCTGCCAAACCCCTTTCTCCATCACCTGCCGAGGTCCGACCCCGTTCTCTTGGGACATCGGGTACCAGAGGGGTTTCTCTGGTCAGCAGACATGGTGAGGGGGCACTGGTGGATATTGGGGGGTTCTGAGACGTCACCACAGAGCTGCAGGTCAGCATTCCACTGAAAGAGTCATCCCTGGACACCGGGCCCGATGGTGACACCAACTCCAGACCTCGGCCAAGACTGCCGCTCTTGGAGCCCGTGCTGTCCGACCTCGAGAACCCAGAGCTGATGTCCGCAAGGTCCCCAGGGGTCAGGGAGCTCCCTGTCCGGGAGGGGGATACTAAGGGAAGCTCATGGGTGTTCACCGACTCCTTCAGGGTCTTGTAGTAGGGTTCACTGCACTCTTCCTGCAACACAAGAAGAAATATTTTCACTGAAATCTTTTTACTCAAATAATAGGAGCATACCAACACATTAGCTTTAAGTATTTGAGTAAAAAGATTTCAGTGAAAATTTAGGTTATCTCCTTTCTACGATGAGACTTGGCCAGTCATCGTATTTTTGCAGTTGAATGATTACAATCCTTATCAAAATTACTAATTACGTTAGGTCTCATGTTAGGTCTAGCTAAATAATGAAAAAAGCAATATATTAGACAATTAGATTACATGACAATTTCATGGGTTCTACTAATTAAATATAACAATTATGGTGGTCTATGAATAATAATCTCAATGTATTTCAGTGATATATAGCTTAACTTTCATATCATTGAACATATTTAAACGAATGAACATGATTTCTTCAATAGATAAATTTACATATGCTTTGTCTGAAAATTGCATCCATATCTACAGATCATTAAAAGATGCATTAATTTGAAGGTCAAATTCTGATATTCCATAGATCTAAGTACTATCCCAGTAAGATGAACATCTCTTGCTTCACTCACTTCAGTTTTGGCATATTCCACAATCTCCCCTCTCCGATTCCGAACAGTCTTGACGAGTGTTTGAATTTTAACAATCTTCTCTCTAATTATTACTTCAACAGTCTCGATCAGCTGATCAGACATTTGAGAATCTGACAGCTCAGCAGTCTGTAAGTAAAGTAACGAACATATTACAGAGGCTCCTGAAGTTGAACTACAAAGGATGAATGATGTTCGGTCCATCTGTACAGGCAAGGCAACAGACATTGTGACAAAACTTCATTTCACTCGACAATTTGCATTTATTGACATTAATTTATTTATTTTAAAATTGGGGTTTAGTGACACTTTCAAGATTCCTTCACTAGTATCACAGCTTGTCAGTATAGTGTAGAAAGAAACCTGCAACATCCACAGCACTGAATGTTGCAGTAAACCTGTGAGCACCGGCTGGTATTGACGGACCAAGGATGATAACTGCATTGCCACAACAGACTGCATCCTATCACAATCACATTGGAAAAGTAACTTTCGCGAACCTTAAATGCCAGGCCTTTGGGACGGGATTTGAACCCGGGGCCTTTGGCTCGGAAGTCCAACGGTCAAGTACATATTGTACACCATGTTGGTACTAGAGAGGTTAGAGTACTGTGTGTTTTGAGTGTCAGAGCTTACCACTGGTGGCGCCTGTTCAGTGGAAGAATGGAAGGACACACGTCTCAGAGCAGCTCCTGGGTTAGTCTGAGACCGGTTTATGTCAACGGTATCCATGGCAATGGAAGCCGTTGGGGCTGCGGAAACCAAGCCCACTGGTGGGTTCATTGCAGATTTATTGCTAGATCCTGTAAGTTGTAGCATTCACAAAATTGTATTTAAATATTATTACTCATCATAAGGTTACATTTTTAATGAAAACATATAATTCAAAAGTTGAATTTATTATTTTATTAAGATTTGAAAAAGAAATTTAAAAAAAGGAAATAAAAAAAATAAAAATCGAAACATTTGTTTTAGTTGACATAAATTGGCATGTTGTTCACCATGGTATCGTTTCACGAAGCTCTCATATCCAATATGAGTCCATGCCCTCATTTTTCCAAACAAACTTGAGTTTGAAAGTTTGCTCAGCTGAGATTTCTTCCATTGACTCAGTGCTGTAAAATGAGTAAACTCATAGCTGGGTTTCAGTTTTTACTCAAGCTATAGCACCGAGTCAATGGGAGAAATCTCAGCTGAGCAAAATCTCACTTAAGTTTGTTTATAGAAATTGGGGCCATAGTGCTCTCCTAAATGGCCCATCACCATGTATAAGAGAGTGTATGGTCTCATAGTAGAACATCTAGAAATTATACCCTGCCATGTAAATTATATCAAGATTGCATAACATACACATTTTTGTGTACAGAACTGGGACATTCAATGGATACAACACATGGGACATGAATTTGAGAGAACTACATGCTTAACTCAATCCATGCTGGAGGCAACCAGAGATGCCCTAAATAGCAGTGCCTGTGCCTAATCTAGCAGGTTCAAGAATTATCATAGTTACCAGGCTTAGCAGCATTATCTGCTTTCTGGATCTTCGTAAACTTCAACTTCTTTGGCCTTGGTTTGACAGCGACTAATTTCCCTCCTCCAGACGAGGAAGAGCTTCCTTTCACGATCTGCTCGGACATTGTTCGGCTTTTCCGTGATGACAATGGGGTTGTTACATGCGGCGCCTAGGGAATAATGGGAGACAACTCTTGCAATATGTCACAAATATGGGAGACAACTCTTGCAGCATGTCGAAACTGCATTTATTCTCGCGAATATAGAGCTAATTTGTCATCATTGCATTGCATGTATGTGGATTCTTTTCAAATACACATGAAGCAAAACATATACGTGATATCAGTTCACCTTTATGACCCTACCGTCATGTTCCCATCGTATATGTTGTTTTGTTTGTTTTTTCTTAATTGGGGTTTAGAGCCGCTTTCAATATTCTTTCACTTATATCGTGGCTTGTCAGTTTAGGGCAGGAGGAAACCCACAATATCCGTAGAGCTGAATGTTGCAGTAAACCTGCAAGCATCAGCTGGTACTGACAAGACCAAGGATGATAACTGCAGTGCCACTCTACAGACATCGCATCCCATCAATATCGCGTCTGAAAGGTAACTTTTGCGAACATTGATACCGGGCCCCCGGGGCGGGATTTGAACCTGGAACCTTTTGCTCTGAAGTGCAACATTCTACCACTGTGCTACCACCCACCCGCCCATCGTATATGTAACAACATCATAAAGCCTTCATGGAGAAAAATATGATGATCCCAAAAGATGCAAATTTTTCTCCATGAAGGCTCAACGATGTCATTGCGCATACAATAGCTTCGTAAACATGGTCCTGAATAGTGCAATTGTAAAGTGTCGGACTACAGCGACTCCAGTTTGAATCTCACAATTAGGCTCAGTATCTCTCAACAGTAGCTGTCAAGAAATCTGTAGCACAATTTTATAAGTTCTCCTTCTACCAACCCTTGCTCCCCCCACACCTCCCATTCCCCCCCCCCCACACACACCTCCCATCCCCCCCACACACCTCCCATCCCCCCCTGCACACCCGCCCCCCACACACACACCTCCATTCCCCTCCACACACCCCTGCCACACACCTACACCCACGTTACTGATTGCTGCATAATCACAAAAACAATGGATCACCACAACCCACTCACCTTCTCAGTACTGTGGTCAGCTGGCTGAGACTGCGTGCTGTGGAATGTGTACGGATCGGACGGAATCTTCTTGAGGACCACCTTCAATTCCGTCGGAATTCCAACTGGTTCCACAGCTGCGGTGACGTCCAACATCTCACTTATCCCAGAGTCCTTCAATCTGGTTCTGGAGTCATCCTTCCTGGTCCTGGAGTCGTCCTGCAAAGAGGTCCTCGAGTTCTTCCCAGGTTTGGTCCTCGTAGCAGTCTTCAACCCTGTCCTGGAGTCATGCTTCAATCTGGTCCTCGAGTCCTTCCTCGGACTGGTCCTCGAGTCCTTCCTCGGACTGGTCCTCGAGTCCTTCCTCGGACTGGTCTTCGAGTCCTTCACAGGCTTGGTCCAAGAATCGTCCTTTGGAGAGTATCTCAGAACCCTGGGCGGCCCAATGACTGGCGTCTTTTGTTTTACCTTTGAAGCAACAGTGTTGCTCTTCAATTCGGCGGTAGAGGGAGATAACTCCGTTGGCACATTAAGGGAGGCTATTTGAGACATGGGATCTTTTGAAGCGACCGATTCTATCACTGATTCTATCACTTGAACTTCGGTTGGAGATCTCCTTTTAGTGATGGCTGTTTTAAGAACTGTCAGACTCTGATCGGCTACCATTTCAATGTCTGCAGTTTGTGAAGTTACCATGTAAATTTCAGTGCTTTCTTCATAGGGGTAAACAGCCTCAACTGTTTCTTTCATCTGAAAGCAAATCACAAGTATTTCTGTCTCGTATGAATGAACACTCGGTCATTTATGCAGTAATCATTACTGAACCACAACTAAACATTTGTTTGGTAGTGAGTGAGATTTGTTTGCATAACCTCGCAGCAGGAATCTTTCACCATACGCCACATGACAGGTAGAATTAAAATGAATGAATGAATTAGTGTTTTACGTCACAGCGTGAACATTTCACCCATAAGCAATGATAGCTTTAAAAACAAGCATCTTTTAAGCTGTAGATAAGCAGCAACCACCCTCTGTGTATGATTCTTAATATTTCAATTCAATAATAATGAATGCTATGTTAGATCTCTAACAATAATTACTGCATCAGAAATACCTGGAATGGCAAATTAATAATTTAACAATATTGATTTTGGAGAGTGCTGTTGCTTGTACTTACAGATATTTCCTCATCTGTGTGAGGCTGGGTAGCTGCGTCTTGGTCCGTGTTCTTAGTGGCGTCTCCAGCATGAGTTGGGAGAGTTGTCTCCCCCTTGTCATCAATCAATGCCTGCCGCTTCCTGCTGGACCTTGTCGTATGGAAATAGTCCTCACTGCTGTAATGGAGTATGATTAAATACAGTACTCGTCATGAATGCATATATTTTCTTCTAAAGTATATTTAAGAATTGAATGAATCTTAGTATGCTAAATATTTATATGTTCTACAATAACATAACAATAAAATGGAATGGAATAAAATGTTCACATTTCTTTTTTCCTGTAAATTCAGAGCAGCTTTCAAGATCATGTTCCTCATTTCAGGACGAATTTGGGTTTAGAGCCGCTTTCAAGATTCTTTGACTTATATCACAGCTTGTCAGTTTATGGCAGGAGGAAACCCACAACATCTGTAGGGCTGAATGTTGCAGTAAACCTGGGAGCACCAGCTGGTACTGACAGACCAAGGATGATATCTGCATTGCCACTCTACAGACAGTGCATCCTATCAATATTGCATCAGAAAGGGAACTTTCGCGAACATTGAGGCCAGGAACCTGTGACAGGATTTGAACCTCGAACCTTTCGCTAAAAAGTCCAATGTTCTACCATTGCGCTACCCTCCGCCCCCTCAGGGCTAGTTATTGACGGTTTTCTAGAATAGTGATGAAAAGTAATCACAACATAGTTCAATGTAATATCAAGATTTGCGTACCTTTCTTCTGAAACCAGTCCATGTGGTCTTCTACGTCCACGACCCTCTCGTGTCTTCTTGAAGACGTTCATCTCACTGCCCTCCTCCAGATCCTCCGTCATACCTATGTCAGGCTCTAGAAATGGTCGCCATATTAACGCATTCAGTTTGGACAATTAGCACTACAGCCGAAGTTTGGGTATTCTTTATGTGGTTTACATTTGGGCTTAGAACTGCTTTCAAGATTAGTTCATTCCTATCATAGGTTGTCAGTTATGGCAGGAGAGCTCCTGCAACACCAAGGACCAAGTGTTGCAACAAACCTGCGAGGTTTGTGGTTCAATGGACGGTACTGACTGCAATACTGGTTGGTTTGGTTTTTTAATTGGGGTTTAGAGGCCGCTTTCACGATTCTTCTACTTATATTCATTCACACAGCATCAGTTTTAGGGCAGGAGGAAACCCGCAACATCCATAGCGCTGATTGTTGCAGTAAACATGCATCCACCGGCTGGTACTGTCAGACCAAGGATGATAACTGCATTGCCATGGTACAGTGCATCCTATGATAGCATCGGAAAGGTAACTTTTGCAAACATTGATGTCGAGCTCCGGGGACGGGATTTGAACCCAGGCCTTTGGCTCTGAAGTTCAATGTTCTACCATTGCACTACCGCCCGCCACTGTGACACTGCACCACCCAACCCTGTATCTGCTGAGACAGCACAAGCTGGGTCATTCATACACTCTGTTCCTTCAGCTCTCTGACAGTTCCTTAACAAGTAGAAACCAGACAAAATGAAAATGGGGAAATTTACTATGGATCCTGAAAGCTCCCTCTGGCGTACTCTGACTTTGAGACTCCAGCCTGGCAATAGACAGCGACGGAATGGTCGGAATGGATGGTATGGTATCAAAGACATCGGCTCTGTACAAACAATAATAATGAAGTGATACATTGACGACAAATAAACATAATCTCTGCAATTTCTCATACAAGGATGAACATGAAGGCCCCCATTCCTTTCAACTGTGTGACATGTTCTCGGACAGACAGGTGACATCACTCCAGTACGATGGACTGAGTGACAAGCAAGATGGCGGCCAAGAGTTGCCTATGATGTGGTGACTTCACTGTACTTTTCCTGCGCGGTCTGCACTTCCTCGCCAGCAAGCTCAGACCGCACAGTGTGCAAGTACATACCGCACAGTGTGCCAGTCATTCCACTGACAAAATTGTCTGTCCTGAGTACTCCGAAAACTTCGCACAGTTGAAAGGAACAGGGCAGCATTGCATCAATAAGCTAGTGTAACCACTGAGAACCCACTGCACTCGTGTATTTTATATATATATCTTTTTAACCTTGGTTTAGAGCTGCAGGAGGAAACCCGCAACATCCGTAGCACTCAATGTTGCAGTAAACCTACGAGCACCAGCTGGTACTGACAGACCAAGGATGATAACTGGATTTCCATGGTACATGCAGTGCATCCTATCAGAATTGCATCATAAATGTAACTTTCTCGAACATCGACATTTGAAAGGATATTTCACAAATTACAATATGCAGAAAGCATACTTTTGTTGTTGTTGGTGTTGAAATGCCACATCCTCATTCGCAGGTTGAGTTATTTTGTTGGGATGTATCAGCCCTCCGTTTCTCGGCAGTGACAGGTGAAACCCATCTGAAGCATCAGGATTGGAACATCTTCTCAGGTCACACACAAATAGGAAATATTGAGCAACCCATTTTTATGATTTATTAAAATGGGTAGAAGTGGAATTTTTTTTTATTGAATTAGTGCTTTACATCACAACGGGAATATTACACCCATTCGCGACGACGGTTAGAAATGGAAAGTGGATGTATTTACAATAAGATTAGGGGTACAATAGGGGTGACTATTTAGGCCAATTCTACTATTACAATACTATTGCGATGCATTGCTATCAGACTACTCACTATCGATATTTCGACCAATCGTTACACCCCTAACCTACATACGTAGAGGTTATTGCACAATTGTGCGAGGATATTGCCGATATTATTATCTTTTATTAATGTTTGTATTACAAAAGGCTCTGCTGAGCTAATAATTAATTTATAAACATACACACTGTTTGGTTTACAAAAATCAAATAAATTACTATAAAAATTGAATAAATTACAATTAGAAAACAAATCATAGTTGTCTCCCTTATGTAGTTCTATCTTTATTGCACTACTGTTATCGCTCTTTAATTATTACACCTTCAGATCACATTTATGTGATAGTTTTATGCTATTCTGCAATAGCATGATAAATTACATGTTCTCAAGAATCAGTAACCGAATGACAGATAGTGGATAGACACACAAGGTGCTAGTGAATAAAACTAAAACTAACTCGAGTCTGTCGACGTTGATTTCGCTGTATGCGCCTTGTCGGAGCTCAACTCCCGTTGTGACGATGATTCGACTCTGCAAGTCTTCACTGAACCTATTTATTTCGACAGAAAATGTTGCTCCATATATTACTTATCAGCAATAATATAAACTACCATGCATAAATAATAAAAATTTAATGTCAAAGTGTTTCATAGTATTGGTGTCAACATGACATTCAGTCATTTCCGTTTCCGCATTGTGAAGGATGCAGTTTGACTTCCGCAGCATGGAACAATGGCCCACCCTCCACAAGCTGCTTGAGATTTTAACAAGAATGGATTAGTTTTATGTTTATGTTGTTACTGCACGACATCCAAATATCGTAATAGAAAGTTTTGTCTACATGCCACAGAATGATACAAAACTGATACAAGGGAGAGTGTCTACTGGTAAAACTGATGTATACCGGCCATGTAGGAGTCCGACTGTGATTGGGTGAGGTGCAACGCTAGATCCTGAGATCCTGGGTCCTCCAGCACTGTAAGAGAGAACACAGAGAAGTCCGACAACTGTGGCTAGGCACCGACGCTCTTCCATAATAAGTGTGTGCATTCTTTTTATTTCATTTTATTTGTTAATTGGGGTTTAGAGTCACTTTCAAGATCCTTTCACTTATATCACGGCTTGTCAGTTTAGGGCAGGAGGAAACCCGCAACATCTGTAGCACTGAATGTTGCGTTCGATAACTACCAATGGCCCTCAACTTTACGGCATGGAAAGCATGCAAACAGATGATTGCATTGACCCAGAATATTCCTGTTGGCTTTTTTTCCACGCACATGGTTTTACGATAGAATGATACACCCCAGAAATCACACTGGTAACAAAGAGTTAGCATGAGCCATTTCTGCCAATGTTAAATGTTACATGTGTGCAACATCTAGTAGATATAAAATATCATTTAGAAATTATTTATTTGAATCATTATACGGGCTATTACTATCTATCGCCAAGTAAAAAACATTTTTGTTGATTTTCATCCATCACTCGATAGAATTCACATATCCCATTCTGAATCTTGGAGAAGTCAAATGATACGTTCTTTTGCTAGAAATCTCATTAGTCATTTTACCTGTAATTTCGTCGTCCATGTGTGAATCCTGTAATATAAATATTTGTATATGTTGTTACTGTTGTATTGGCGAAACATGAGCCAGCTACAGAATTCTTTCACTAATATTAAAATATACATGTATACATCAACTTCCCTACAACAATATTGTGGAATTTGCAAAAATAATATTTATGCTAGTCATGCCATCAGCAAACACTTCAACATAACATGTTCATTCTAAATATTCAATACAAAAAAATATTTGAAATGCATGTGATAATTTTACAATCGGTTCTACATATCTTCATATACATATTGGCATCTAAAATGAAAGTTGATATCCAAAACTTTTAATAAATTTAGAAACGACATCGTCAAGCACACGAATGTCAATGATCTGACATCTGAAGTCACCTACCTTGGTCAGCGACGTCGCTCGGGCGTCAGTGAACTCGACAGTTGCGGCAGAGTACTCCAGATGCAGCGAATCGGTTAGACGCTCCCCAGTGACTTTAGTCGTCATTAGTCCAGTGTCAATCAGTATCACTTCATCCTACATGCACCAATACCAAATAGCATTCCAGCCGCACCGTAGTAATTATTTCTTCGAGATATTATTGTTATTAAATTATTATTATTGTTATTAAAATATTATCATTATTATTATTATTATTGTTTCTGTTATTATTACTAGTTTTAAAAATATTTGTCGGAAGTGATAACGCCCACACATAGCGATTGTAGTGATAAGAGTTGTAACTCCAATACGCTTATCACGCTACGACTCTCATAGCGCTACGATGGATCTGTTGAATGGGCAGCAGGCGATTTAATTCAACTATACTTTGATATTTTGTGCAGTCACGAATCAATATTTATTTTATTTTATTTTTTGGAATTATTATTATTATTATTATTTTTCTTTCTGCAGCCTTATAATTTCCATTGATATTTTGTGCAGACATGATTCAACATTTATTTCATTTAATAATTTTGTTTTGTAATACATGTAGTTATATTACAGCTTGTTAGCTTACAGCAGGAGGAAACCTGAAACACCCATAGCCTTGAGTATTGCAGTAAGCCTTTGAGCACTGGCTGGTACTGACAAACCAAAAACTGCACTGCTGTAATACTATCATGGTCAAGGTGATGAGCGAGTTATTGGAAATCATTCACACATATGACGATATGGTCAATGTGCCCTGTTGACATTCCTGATATCAACAGTTACCTCCCCTATGTCTTCTTCCTCAGATATGTGTCTCTCCTTTCCTGACCTGTTCTGGAAAACAAACATTGTGGCTCGTTAGCACCATCAAATTCAGAAATGACTTCTTGTACAAAAAACTTTGGGGATATTATCAATTACTATTAATGGATATTATTTAACCAACCTTATCCTCAGGTTGAAGTCTCCGGTTAGCATCTGGGTTGACAGCCAAAACGCCTGGAAAAGGAAAGTAAGGTTATTCCTGGTAGTTCATGGAATTTGTATAACCAGATGGTATCCTGTGTTGCGTTGCACAACTCACATAACGTGCAGACGGCGACATGTAAATATTTGTTAGTTGCGGTAACTCAAAGGGAGGTAAGCCGTCTGCCTTAACGTAGCTCGAAAACTTTTATGGCAGAAAGCTCACCATTATTTCAGACTTTCATCGTGACATGATCATTTGAATGCACGGGCCTGTAGGGAAATGTTTGCTTTAGTAATGCATGTAGAAATATTAACAGATATTAACAAATTAGCTGTCAAAGTGGAGGTGGTGTGGATTTCCAGCCGGCCAGAGTGATATACCTCTCTATATAATATGTCCTCAATGGGTCCCTAAGTTAATTTTTTTTTAATTTTCAAAATTCACTAGATATAGACATCCCCCACCCCGCCCCCACCCCCACCCCAATAATGGCCTGCTTCAAGTGCCTGTGATCTCGGTAAATGCTTCATGGAATGAAAAACAAAACAAAAATTCAATTTCATATTTTGTATGCCATAACCATGACAAACTATAACCCACTGCTAGCACAAGCTCTCTAGCCTTTGTGAGATCTGAAATAAAATTTCATTAAAATGGACATGTAAATCTTGACCTGTGTTGCCCTCTGAAGCTGTCGGTGAGCTGGGAATGATGACAGGAACATCGCCATATGCCCCGGGGGACGGTGCCAGCTCATCTCTGGAATTGACAAGTGAAAATTGAAATTAAACTGGGATTTCAAGGTTACTTCGCTCGTATCATAGCCTGTCAGTTTATAGCAGAAGGACACCTTTAACAGTGAATGTATAAATGAAATATTGATGAACAAGTGTGTGGTATTTACAAGTAGTTTAAAGGCATACAATCACAGGTATGTTTCCATAGTTCATGGTCAAACAATTTTAAAATAAAAATATGTACATTTGATGTGTCTACACAAGTATATTGGATAACCAGCTACATTTTTTTTAAAATTAGTTGGATATAGAGCAACTTTCAAGATTCTTTCACTTATATCACGGCTTATCAGTTTTAGGGCATGAGGAAGCCTGCAATATCTGTAAAACTTAATGTTGCAGTAAACCTGCAAGCACTGGCTGGTACTGACAGATCAAGGATGATAACTGCACTGCCACGGTACATACAGCGCATCCTATCAATATCGCGTCAGAAAGGTAACTTTCACGAACATTGATGCGTAGATGTGGAAATCTGCGATACCACTGATGTCTGTACTCACAAGCTTTCGTCCACAGTCTCCGGCACCCATGTCTTCTCCTGCGACACGTGCAGACTTCCGATATGTTCCGATGGAGTTGACACAATGTGAACTGGAAGACATAAATTAAATTCTTCATATGTATTAAAATATTTTCAAATATCTTTAGAGTTACTAAAGACAGAAGTTATGTTACATATGGACATACCATCATTATTTTTCCTACAGACAGAAGCTATGTTAGAAATTGACATATCAACATAATTCCATCTTACAGTTTGGTGAATCCGAGAGAGGGAGTTATTATGGATTTCAACGTCGCTGCGGGAATCTTTCACAAATTTGCAACAATGGAATGAACGTCAAATTATCTTTATTATTACTAAAGATAGAATCGACGCTATGATCTTGCTCTGAGATTACAAAACTCTTTTGAGTACGATTTCCTGCTCAACTCAAAGTTTTGTTCACAAATCCCCATATAGAATTTGAGCTTGAGCTCAAAATGTTTCATAATCTTGTGGTCTGAATTGTTAAGATACCTTCATCCTGTTCTGGCTGAACATCCTCTTCAGAAAGTGTAGGAAACAGATTTCTTAGATTATCTCTACTTCTGAAACAAAAACCAAGATTAGTGAGTTGTGCAACATCGAGTGAGTGAGTGATTATGGAGTTTAACGTCACTGCAGGAATCTTTCACCCATTTGCGACGAGTGTAACATCAAGGAAATATTGCCCAGGGCCCTCCTGTACAAAACAGTGGAACTCCAACCTGACCCATTCTCATTATGTTGTTGTTGTTTATTTAGTTGGGGTTTAGAGCAACTTTCAAGATACTTTCACTTACATCACAGCTTGTCAGTTTATGGCAGGAGGAAACCTGCAAGATGTGTAGTGCTGAATATTGCAGTAAACCTGCGAGCACCAGCTGGTATTGACAGACCAAGGATGGCATCTGCTATGGTACAGACAATGCATCCTATGAATATCGTGTCAGAAAGGTAACTTTCGTGAACAGGATTTGAACCCGGAGCCTTTGGCTCCAAAGTCCAAACATTCTTCCATTGCATTACCACCTGCCCCTTCTCACTATGTAACCATTTAGCTAATTTATCATTGACAATTTAAAATGACATATCGCTACGTTTTGTTAATCTTCTACAGAGTTCAATCACTGACATATTTGTGGTTATAAAATATAGTGAGTTAATAATGATTCCATTATAATAAATAATATTGGTTCCATAGTTTTCAAGGATATATTTCGTGACTTGAACCTTCATGTGTGAAACAACACAACTCTAAAGTAACAATAATTACAACCTTAACCATAGACTATGCCATTGCTAAAGTTGATGTTAACGTCACCTTGGAGTTACGTCGTTTCCTACAAGAGGGCCTGGGTATAAGAGTAAATTACGTACCTAGGTACTTCATTGTCTTGACTGGCATAGATAGGTGAGCTGGATGGCCCTGTGTTACAAAAGTTACATTACTATCATAAAAATTTGAATACATATAACTGCTTATTCAGTTAATTTTATTTGCATTACTTTCAAAACAAATACATCTGCCAAATGAACAGAACTTTCTGCCAAATGTTCTATAATCAGGTAATCGTTTCACGAAGCTCTACGTGACCAAAAACACTCTTGTAGCAATCTCTTATACATTGGGATCATGCTCTTAGGAGAGCACTATTTCTAGTCTCATAGTAAAGAGCTTTGAGAAACGGTACCCTAGCTAGTATCTCTACCAAGTTTACTTCCTTGCATCATTTGTTCTGATAAATAATTGTTCTGAAAGAAGAAATTATTCTTTACAAAGACCACAATTATTACTCATGGAAAGTAATTCAATTTGAGTACTTATTAAAGAATGTTTGTCAACAGGGCTTTGGGGGGGCTAAAGTATTTCACCAGGATTTTGTGGTCTGTCTGAAAGATTTTGTGGTTATCTGAAAGATTTTGGTAAAAAACGTTTACCTTCGTCTTCAGCGCTACCATGTTTCTTTGTCACCACGGTAACATTGGCGCCACTGTACGAGTCATCCTCACTGAAAACATCACAGTAAATACTCCACACTAATTAGACTGTTTCAATCTTATTAAAGACATCTAATCCTAGTCAGGTAGACATAGCAGCTAGAACACCAAAATCTTATTAAAATCCTAGTCAGATAGACATGGCAGCTAGAACACCAAAATCTTATTAAAATCCTAGTCAGGTAGACATGGCAGCTAGAACACCAAAATCTTATTAAAATCCTAGTCAGGTAGACATGGCAGCTAGAACACCAAAATTATCAACAATGAACATAGACATACTTCCATTTTGAATCCTTTCAAATAAGTTTTAATAAAATATTTGAGATCGACCATATTAAATTTTCTTAGTAAACACATTTAATATAGCAAATACATTGTACCAGACCTTTTTGCAGGGCATTTATTTTTGTTAGAGGTAATATTATGTAGACAAATATTTATAAATAATATTGATTGAATTCGTGTTTTTTTCGTCGTAGTGGGAATATTTCACCCATACGCAACAACTTTAAAAGAATAAAAATTATATGTAATATAAATGTTTTTATATATATATATGTAATATTGCATGAAAAGATGATATTGCTAGTTTAAGTTACACACGTTTCCAACATGATTTTCCTGTTACAATTGTTACAGTAAAACATGTAGCAAGCTGTACTTGCCTGTCGTCTACACGGTCTATCTCAGCTCCGTCTGTATCTTCATGGCGAGACATCTCACTTTCTGTGCCAGCAACCAACACACAGGCTGCTAACAATAGAATATTCTAGTCAATCAACAGATTATTTATAATCAATAGGTCGTTGAATATGGGTGAAAGATTCCTGCTGCACCAGTAAGTGACAAATCACACACTTATGCTTAATTAATTTACATTAATTATTCCCATGTCGGGCGCCATTGTAACAGGACCACTGCTGATCCTGGGATTCGAACCAGCGTGGCCGCATGGCGAGTCCAACACTCTAACAACTTAGCCAAAGGGGTAACCCCTCTTGCCAAGACCAGTAGGAGCATCTTATATCACACCCAGCTACATGATGAACAAAAGATATTCCCCTTTCGTTATTCCAATATTGATTAATATTATAATATTCATGCTTTATATTGTAGTGAACCCTCGGTATACCGCTAGTTTATGGGTCCACAAAGTACTCCCCGCATTATTGCATATAGCGTTATATGGAGAGATCATGAAGCAGTATCACTACCTGGCCATAAACAGGGCCAAGTGTTACAGTTGTTAATAGCGCACGTCAGCGCAAATCGCTGTCATAACAGTCACGGCTCTCAGTCAACAGTCACGCTTAGTTGAGTAGATGACTAGACATGATTAAGTATCAATCAGTCTACATACTTTCATCACAGCGTCATTTCTTACCTCTCAATATTACCGGTACATTTCAAGGGAATCATATTAAAACAATCGACTACCATTTTGTTTGTTTTACTTCCGGTATTAAAATCCTGACAATATACTCATAACACATTTGAAATGATCTCTGTGATTTTAGTGAAGAAAATGTGATAACAATCGCTTTGTCACTGAAGAAGTCATAGAATGTGAAATCAAAACATAACGCATGATTTTTTAATCGCATACTGAAGCCATGGGATTTGTGAAAATTTATCAGTCTTGTTGACAAACGGCCGATTGTTTAAGTAGGCCCCGAGATATCGAAACTATTTTCTAACGCAACTCAGAATCGTACTCAAATCCTTGAGAAGAAGAAGAAGAAATGTCAGCTAGTCCTTTTTAGCCATGGGGTTCACGGTTGACACCGCGGTTTAAGCGATTCCGTGATGTAATGAAAGGCGTTATGTCAAGGGTTCACTGTATAATCGATAATCAATTATGGATTTCCAACTGATGTCCCATCACTACTACCCAATGACTGGCTACTCATTCAAGCACTAATATTGTGACTTCATAGCAGTGTTATGATGTTACAATGGGTATATAGATTACATCACAATGAGAGAACAATCAGTTGAAATTGGGCCATATGATATATCCTTGGTAAATATTTCTTCTACTTGCAATGTTGCCTATGGAAGCCAGTATTGGGTGATAAACACAAATCTATGTTGTTTGGTCTGTTTTCAGATACATGGCACCAGTTTGATGGATTTGTGTATCCAAAGGTGGATAAAGGATTCTGGGAGAAAGGCCTGCATCTTATAAAAAGTGCATTTGGTGACAGTTTTCGAGATAAGTTGCAATCTGATGCTGTATTTGCAACTAACCACTTCATGCCTGCACAGGAGGAAATAATTGCAATCCTTCATCAAGACAATCCAGTGGAATCGAAATCTGTGGAAGATCTACTAGAAACAATATTCATGGTATTTTCTAAGATGAAGCTTCAGATGGTGGAAAAAGATTTGAAAAATCCTGACGTTGATCTGATAAACAAGGTAGGATTTACCTTTAAGTTTCCCGGCTGTGACGTAAAACAATTTCTATTTCGATACTTACTTCTAAAACACACTCGAATAGTCCCGCAATTCCCCCAGATATAGCCATCTATTC
>JAUTBT010004360.1:0-27210 GCA_032361225.1 Lepetodrilus schrolli | reverse complement strand
TTGCATGTTAACATTGATAGAAGACAGTTTTGATTTTTTAAATAGAAGAAGACATGCTGGGGGTTGAAATCCCGGGAGCCTGGCATTTCTGACGCGATCATGTTACTATTACGATACGCTATCTAGACCGTGGCAATGCAGTTATCCTTGGTCTGCCAGTACCAGCCAGTACTTGCAGGTTTACTACAACATTTAGCGCTACAGATGCTACGGGTTTCATCCTGCCCTATACTGACAGGCCGTGATATGTGAAAGAATCTTGAAAACGGCTCTAAACTACAATTCAAAAATACTATTATTACTACTGCTACTACTAATACTAGTAATAAAGGTAGGAGCCTAGATTACATCAAAATGACGTTACACATACCTGAATTGGATTTCCTGTGATATTCCCGGCAGTTAAGGCTTTGCGAAGGGACAGTCCATATCAACGGTGTCATAAATATACACAACAAGGACCTTGCTTAAGTTAGTTTTATATTCCCTATACAAGAATTGTCCGTGGTACGGGAGGATGGTTGACGCGTGTCACGATGCGACAGCTACCACAAGAATCAACTGTCGCTCAACACTGCGATCTAGCGGCTTCGCTGACAGTTATATTCTCGGTAGTGTTGTCAGGAGTTGTGTAAACCTACAAAGAATCCCTTGTTAAGATGTTACATTTATACTTTGGCTCAGAAGTTCTTGTCGTGGAGATTAAGCGAGTTGATATTGTTAGTATGCATTGCTAATGTGGTGGAATTGTTTCACTAATTGATACATCTATATAGATCAGGAAGTTGTCTGAAATTTAGCGCATAACCTGTCTGAAGTTACGCGTAATGAAGTTTTTAATATTAAATATATTTCAAAATGCAACATTGTTTAAATTGCTTAGGCTTATTAGTGCATTTTCGACTTAATATAGTCCGATTCCGATTTTACGACTGCAGTATATTAATATAGAATGGTGTACACGTAACTGTATTGCCATATAAGAAAAAGTGTGAAGTCACATGTATTACAATAGTTACACATGTATTACAATAGTTACACATGTATTACAATAGTTACACATGTATTATTACAATAGTTACACATGTATTACAATAGTTACACATGTATTACAATAGTTACACACTTGCGAAGTATAATTAATACTATTTCTTATATACTTAACAGTGAAGGAATGAGATTTCTCACTCTGAGAAAAAAGTCATCTCGTCACTGCAGTGACGAGAACAGTGTTTTTACTTCTATTTGTCGTTAAAACATATTGAAGGCTAGTTCGTCGTTAGGGTCGCCATTTTATTTCAAAACGTTCGATGATCTATTGTGACACGTCATATTGATAACTCATGACGTCAGCATACATTGTCTGGTTGGAAGATTTCCAAGACAGTTGGGTGAGATTGTCTATGTCCTTTGTTATGCAGGGTCCGATTCCACGGAACAATCGTAGCGCTACGAGTCATAACTCCTATACGTTCATATGCTGTTTCGACGTTCGTAGCGCTACGATCGTTCTGTGGAGTTGGGCACAGAACAGCCAAATATGTCGTTTGGGGCGACGTTTGAAAGTTGCGTGTCCTGCACAGGAAGCCAACGCCTGATGCACGGTCGTTTCTACTGGAATCCTGAAGGAATCCGGAAAAATATCTTCGATTAATTGTATTGAAACATCTCAGTATTATTCTCAGCTATTGTCAAAATGGTTCCTAGCAAATCCTGTCCGCGATTGCCATGTTCATTGTTGTAATATGTATATGTACCTCACATGCCTCGCATTGGCCTGAGCGAATAACGATTCTGTTCTGTTCTGTTCTGTTCTGTTCTGTTCTGTTCTGTTCAGAATATGTAAATTGTGTAATTCTACTCAAATTGGAGATGGATTCCATTATCTATTCCGATGCCAAACCCTAAGCACTCAAGTATTATTTTGTATTCCTAAACATTATTATACATGGCCGAACTCGGAAATATTAAACTTTTGATGAATTCCAAAAGGGTAATCCAGTTTAAATATTTATCAACGCTTTTAGTCCAACTACATAATGTATTACTGAAACATTAGTCCAACTATTTTACTTATTGAATAAGTATATTGTCCATCTTTATCAAATATATAACTAAATGCATATTTATATATCTCTTGTACCACCGTTGGTGGTTTTTGTAGAATAAAGTGTCTGTCTGTCTGATAGCTGTTACTGTGATTATGCTTTAATTTCGTACTGTTATGCATTTCTAGATAACTATAGTCGTATTGATACCTAGATACATGTAGTCATAAACTGTAAGGGTAGTATCTGTCGGCACAATGCATATATTTCGTAATTTGACGCACATAATACCGGTACTCTGGTACGAACCAAACTTGAATGTACCATGAACACCATATATCTATCCACATACATGTGTATAATGCTTACCGTGAGCATTCCTTAATGGTAGTTATTCTGTGACATTAATATGATTCTGTACAGGGCGAATATTAGAAACTACCGTGTGAAATTATTCTCCATGACATCAGCAGATTTAGAGCAAGGTTATCAAATCTATTTTGAGAAGTTATTTAGGTCACGAGACTTAACAATTTAGCCTGGAGGGTGGGGATGCATGCAACGACTTCCCTGAACAGCTAAAATTAACTAGAGTATAGGAATCTTTCAATAATATGCCAGATAAGAATAGTTGGTAAGCAATCTTATTTCATTGGTATTCAACTATCTGTATAATGAACGTATCTTTGGATACAAGTATCTGGTACTATATATGTTAAAAGAAAGTAATGTCTTATAAAGAGCCTTATTATATTGGTATTAAACTCTCTGTATAATGCACGTATCTTTGGATATCTTACCATTTTTTATATATAAAACGTAGTGTATTTCTATTACGTATGAGGTACATTAACGCATCCTTATCTTAATGATGGACATAGTCAGAGTGCTTTCGTTTATATGAATGTTGTCATTCAGAGCTAGGGCCTGGCACACAGGCTTTTACGACACTCCACAATCTAATAGAAATCCAATCTCAAGTGTCCTGTGCTCAACTCGGCCAACTAGCGTATGTCCAAACACCTGAGCTTCAGATCGGATATGATTTTAATGAGATGACACTCCAAGACATTTGGACATTGTATTTCCGGAGCTCTAAACATTCTCCATAACCGCCCTGGTCATAAATCTATATAATGCATAATGTATTCATAACCCTAATATTGCAATTTTGACCCCAGATGTTACAATTAGTCACGGTCATGAATATATTGGGTTTCAACCAATCGGATTTTATCAAATATTTCTAGGCGGGAAGATTATTGGTATACATAATTTGAGAGTGGGGTACAACCTGGTACGTGGCCTCAGGGTATACAGAAAATGTCTAGATTGGGAATACCAAAATGTTTTATACCTTTTACAGGGATGTGTATGGTCGTAT
Source organism: Lepetodrilus schrolli (assembly GCA_032361225.1). NCBI lineage: Eukaryota > Metazoa > Mollusca > Gastropoda > Lepetellida > Lepetodrilidae > Lepetodrilus > Lepetodrilus schrolli. The sequence goes on along the minus strand of JAUTBT010004360.1, from coordinate 23,778 downwards.
ATTACTCTAAAGCACTGACAAACGGATGTATTTTAGAAAATAGCATTCGTGTTATGTGGGTTTTAGTAGGTGAACTGTGACACGATTGGCATAGAACAATGGTACAGCTCACAACCAGCTGTTCCTGTTCTAGACATACCCCCGTGTACATTCTGAGTGAAAAGAAATCAAATAGGATGCACATATGTGATGTCATTGGCTTAATTTGATTCACAGCAAAAACAGAACAAAAGAAAAGGTTAGGTGTCCTATTAGGTGTTCCTTAAGTGGGTGCTCAAAAGTAAACCAGGACACCCGAGTTGATAGTTTCCTGCCAGGATCATATGAGAATCCTGGAAAGGACACCTAACTATTTTTGCTGTGATTGAATTAAACAGTTTATTCAGTAAACAGTTTACTAGGTCCTCGCCTGTTTATTTACATAAGCATTGTGCATATATATTTATCAATTACTTTTTTAAAAAGTAATAAAGAACTATTTAAACGTATAAAAGTATGAACCTCATTTAATATACTAAATGCATAAGCTATGCTAACGTAATAAGATAAATCTGAATATCCGCACAAGAATAAATATAGGTCTGTATTTCGCGTACAATGAATAACATCATTAATTGTTTTCATTTACTTTTCAATAAGCATTCTCTAATTGCTGCCAGTTCTACAGTTCTGTGATTCACATTTTCACAAAGAGTACCACACACACATCCACATTTATACACTATTTAGTCAGCCTACGGAATGTCTCAGTTTCGTAAGAAAAATGTTTAATTTTCGATTTCAATATTCATAGAATTTTGGTAATTTCACAAAGATCTGAAAATGTGTTTGCTTGTTTTACATCAGAAAGTAAATCATTACACAGATGACGTCCTGGTGGAAAATACAAAGTTTGTATATGGTACTTTTCTTGAATATGGTTGAAATATAGTTTTCGTATATCTTAAATTATACTTTATCGTCATTGGCTCATTGGATTTACAGTAATATACATATTGTTTCACAGGATTTACAGTAATATACATATTGTTTCACGTACTCCTCCCATTATAAATATTCGTAACATGGCTGATGTAGTTCATAAAACGACGACCACATTTAAACACTCCGACAATACTAATAGTGTCGAAATGAAATTGAAAAACGATATGTTGATATTTTAGTCAAGCATATATAAAATCACAAACAATGCTCCAATGTTTTTGTATTCCTTTTTTTTAAAAAGAAACAAGCAAGTATAATCGTTTGACTCACTTCTAAGAATATATTTTACCACCGCAATTATAATGTGCTCATGATGTGTCATGTAAAAATAGTGACAAACGACCTCGTGGAATATATATGTGCATCCATCATGTTTACTGACTATCAGAACAGGCTGTGCACATTTCTGCTACAGAACGTGTACGTTCCCAGGGAGGAGTTCTGCACGTCTTCACGATGAGCAGTAGTCAAACAATGAAACGTTTAAAACGTTCACGTTATTATGGGCGTTTCTGGACTCATGTACATTCCTTACATAATTATGTACTATATTTTAAAGTTGGAAATATCAAAACGCCCTGCACGCTCAACACTATTATTTTATATTTCTTACAGCCGTGACGTAATTGTGGTCATACATTTCATGATCTTGAATTTCCTGTGGTGAACATAGATTACATTGTCAGAGGTAGACGTTAATAGGTGATCATTCCATGCGACATGTGTGAACTATTGTTACTACCAGTCACGATTATTAATAAACGTGATCATTAATTGTATAATTGGAGACCAAAATATATTGGTTTCATGTCCCATAATTAAAATAATGGTAAGAATCCAATTGCTTGACATATTCAGATATACTAATGGTTTAATGGTGCAGTGTATGTGGCTACGGCTGGAAGTAAGGTGCACCTTATAGTAATGCATTGCGTGTACAAGAGGACCCAGTTCAAGACCTCTTTATGTATTGACAATGAACACAGCGGGGCTGTGTACGTAGGTTTAGAAGCATCGTTTGTATAACGTAGTAATAGTATGCACATATATGTACGGTACTATGCGGACACTTTGAATTTAAGTTGCTTCAGTGTTTTCTGGAAATGGGTGCTGTTCGAATATAATCTGCAGATATGTTTCCTCCAGTGCGGCAGTGGCTGTAATCACCAGGTATAAATAATTCAGAGAACACAAAAACGATGCACGAACCAGACTTTTCAGAGTAGAGAAGATACACTGATTCAGCTGTAAACATGCTTCACAGTGTATAGGCAGCATTGAAACGTGTTGTTCTGGACAGACAATATAGTACACAGCAATTTGTTCAATAATGGATTTATTATTTTTACTACATTATATAACTAGGTAGAATGTACCACATTATTATATAACTAGATAGAATGTACCACATTATTATATAACTAGGTAGAATGTACCACATTATTATATAACTATGTAGAATGTACCACATTATTATATAACTAGGTAATTATCATTTAACTATGTAGAATGTACCACATTATTATATAACTAGGTAGAATGTACCACAATATTATATAACTATGTAGAATGTACCACATTATTATATAACTAGGTAGAATGTACCACATTATTATACCAGTGATTGTACATGCAAGCATTGTAAACTTCATCTTGGGGCATGTGCGTTAATGGTCTTTCTTGTTGTACATAAAGATACAATGGGTTGTGAAAGTGAGCATTTCACATAATGAAAGATAGGGATTATATAATATATAAAATAATAATAATAATACAATAATCATAATAATAGTAGTAATAATAATAGTAATAAGGATAATACATTTGGGCTTGTCATGGTAGTTCCTATGTACATCATGTATGTATTTAAACAGTTTTGACGACGATGAAACATTTCTTTAATAATTACATAGAACAGCTATTTCAGCATGTTACATATCAACAGTATTACTCTAGTGTACCGTTTGACAATCGAAGAACACTGTCAAATGTTACACTTTCTGTTAGGTGTCTGTATCCCAGGCATCAGACAGGAAATGCAATCAACACTTCAATGGTCAGGATTCCGATCAATAGAAACCAACGTAGATAACATGGCCATACGTGGCTGGTCTAATATGGAATGTCATCCTTTCATCAGCCGCCTGGATGTATATCATTGGGTATTTACACTTCAGCAAACCAAGGAGGTAGTAAACAAACTAATATCAAATGGAAAAGTTGTGTTCCACAAACTTTCTGTAGAAATATTGCGGAAAGATACCAACACAACAGTATGATAGCATCATAGTTCACTGTAGCTTGGACAATCACGTTTCCATTTTGAGTAATGGATTATGTTCGTATATGTTTGTATGGGAGGCTGTCATTGGTTGTCTATGCTCTCCTTCGAGAAGGAAGCAATGCTGTATTCAGAGTTAGGGCCGTCACTTTACCACTTCCTTGAAAGGTTAATCTATGGAATGATTTTCTGGGAAAATGGAATGAACTCGAACTGATGGAATCATCACCAATGAACAACTGTAATGAGAGAAGAAGAAAAAAAAGAATTCAGTTTTATAAATTAATATTTGAATATGTTTAACAATTGCTTCTGGACATTACGATAAAATGGTGATTGTGGTATTAACGCTTTATTCTGTTATTGTGTAGACATTATTCGATTTGCTATTTGAATTGCATGACATAAATTATTTAATTAACGTTAATTAAATTAAATAAATTCGTAGAATTTCGTAAATGCTTCAAATGAACCTGTTCATGAGCTGGCGTTAATAGAAACCCGAAGGTTTGCTCAATGTGTAGCAAACGCCAAAATTAAACCAAATGTTCATTAGACGCTACCTATTTGTCGAAACATCTGACGCACGCACATAGGACATTACTAAACATATAGGATGGTCTACGTAACATTGCAGTTTGGTAAATTATTTCGGTGCGTTTTCTCAGAATTGATGAAATACTAGTGTAAATTCCTCTGAATTAAATCAACTCGCGCTATGACAAGTATGGAACATGCCAGTGCCATTAATAAAGATATAAGGAAGCATATTAGTAAGTGAGTTAATCATCAAAGAATATCTACGTTGACATCCATGAAAGGGCCAACTATGATAGTATTACATTCCCGAAATTGTACATATCAATGTCCAATGGCTAACAACGAGTTTAGTGTTGTAATGACGTATGTAGATGTAGATATGCTAATAGACATGCTAAAATATATGCTAATAGGCACGTGATCACGAATATACAAGTCATGATGATACAATGGGAAATTAACGAAGCTTTACATATTAATATAATGCTATTTGCGAGAAAATTGCATGGTCACGACTCATTAATGCATTTTAAGTTTGTTATTATGTATTTAGAATACGTATGTGCAACAATTCAATATTACTAATAAAAGGTTTAGATAATTATATGGCATGTGTTTTAATTTGTAAAAGTAAATGACCAACCAACACAGAACTATGATATTGAATACTTGTAGTTTTGATATTTAAAATATGTAAAACTTTTTGTTTACCGATTTGAAAAGTATTGTTGCACGTACAGGCTCATCCTCGATACCAGACCATTATGCCTACTTAACATGTGACGGATGTAAAGTATGCATAGTGGTTTGTGTTTCGAGGATGGTAAAAACTAGTAAACTGGAAAAGTGGATGTTTCGTTATGCGTCAAACCTATGTTGAAGTTAATTTGTAATTGTGCACGTTGACTGACCTCTATGTTGTCTTCATTGATGCTAATCTTAATATCAACGTTGTTTAACTGTATTCCTGGTGGTACTGTAAGTTCCAATTGGCCAGGATTAACCCTCAGAATATTTGTATTAAAGTCAAAGGTAAAACTGAAGATTTCCACATTGGGTTCTGAATGATGCAGCTCTATGGTAAATCTGAAAAGAAAAGAAAGCGAATAGCATCATGTATGGACATTTGTTTAGCAGAAGAATTTTAGTGATATTAATATTAGCATTATTTGAAAACTAAGATGTTAATAGACTATAGTAAGATATTGATTGCTAGCATGTTGCCTTGATAATCACTTCTTATGTGAATATACATAAACACGTTACAAATTATAGCAACCTTGATAACTCATCTTCCCAAACAGCTATTACTCATCATGTATGCATTAAATAAAGGCAGATTTGTTTGTCAACGTCTATGATGGAAGCAATACTGAATGTCACACGATTACACCTGTTCCTGTTGCTATAATCAGCCAAATGAATCATTAACGTTGTTAATACTATTTGCTCCAAACCTATTTAACTGTGCTGTACAGTAACAAGCAATATGTTCGTGCTATGAAATTGAAACAACATAATAAAGAACAACATATACTCAGCAAAATAAAGTTAGAGCCGGTGGATATTTTGTTGGGAAGATTTCTACCAAATGTCCTATCCATGCTTGAGGAATCTGGTTCCATTCTACTTCCAAAATGTCTGCAAGTTATCGAAGAGTACCAGGATGCTGTAGTTTGGAAATTGTTCGTTGTTAAAATAATATAAAGCTAAATTTCCTAGTAAAAAAACCGCTGATGGCCCTTCATTAATTTTGCTGAGTATACCAAGATGGCTATACTATCCATGAATATTCACCAACAGTACCGGGTATGCATACAGTTCCATTATTCAAAAAAGCAAAATTAATTGTTTTAATAACTTCGTTGTTACTCACGGATTATCAGATGTTGTTGTAGAAAAATCACCAGCAACCAATATATTGGTAGATTCAGTTTGATGTAGACATGATGGTAGGTCGTATATTGTTTGCTAAATGGAAAGAGAAACACATACCGTAACTGTTCACATATACTTGAATTCATGTAGTTTAGTGGACAATATAGTAAACTATTTTAGTTAAATTAGACGGAGTATTATGTATCCGTGTTTGGTAACGATCGACTTAGAGACATAATGATGATTGACAGGCAATGTTCTTTAATTGTTATGGACATTTAAACCATCTTGGAAAGTTTATTAACATATGTATTATCTTATGATTATACCTTTAAATACATTTTCTAACGTCAAGCTTGTTCTACATTCATTACCAATGAATACATGTTAGGTAATTTGCAGACAGAACAAATTAATTCTAATGACGTCAATATTTTTAATCTGCAAAGGATATTTCCTCGTCTTGGGACCAGGCGGTACGATCACTATCACATTCCTTTCTGCATGTACGTAATGCGGTTTTAAGAGTTGATCGTGTACTTTTGTTACCCGTTGTTTAAAGCGACGAGATATCAGGATGTATGTGAACACTACATTCACTATAAGGAATGTGAACCTATAATTTGATATTCAGATTTTTTTTACATTAAGATATTTCTTTGCAATGTATTATTTGGTATTGCCTCCACTATTATATTAAACAGACATCATTATAGTTCCTCAAGCCATGGTGTGTAAAACCACCTTGAAAGTGGCTGTAACCCCCACATCAACCAAACAATTATAGTTCCTTATTAGAGGCTTGAATACGGTATGACAATGTTTAATTCAATTGTATGTATAAGTTGTTTCATCCAATCTAATTAAAACCAGGTATCAACTTGAAGTGACTATAGCTCTTATTGAAAACATCTGAAAGTTAGTTTCAGATCTGGCTCAGAGATTACGAAACGTTTTTTTAGTACGATTTCATACCCATCTAAAAATTTGGTTCACAAATCCTTATATAATATTTGAGCATAACCAATTGCGATCAAAACGTGGTATTGTCTATGACTATATAGTCTATGACACGACGTTCTCCATGATGTAACGGCCAAATATGTATAGATGTATATAACACCGTGAAGGTTTAACTTCCAGGTAAAGCACAGGAGGATGGATTACATGCGCAAGTGTTGAAGCATTGTCGTAGTAGAGCATGATGCAGTTTCCATCTAGTCCGTGCCAGTTGCCGTCACTACCACACCGTATGTTCTGGCTGCTACCACAGAACAGGAATGGTTTTGTACACTTAATAGCCATCTCAGCGCCGAGCGTTCTGTCTTCTGGCTCGAAAATGTCATTGTCAACAGCAGGATCGGCATCGCATGTATGATTTCCTGTAAGCGACAGAACAGAACATGTATTTCACGCACAAAGAACGACATCCGTATGTGATGTATAAATCAAGAGAAACGAATTTAATATGAGTGGACAGGTAAGAGTTAATAGGAAGACCTACATTGACAAAAGGCTAGTTTGGGATAACGTTCGACAAGTTCCACAAGTTACTCAGATATTGTCGCGGTAAATATAATTGTGATAAATTTAGAAGTGTGCTCTTGAGATTTTAACCATAATGCTAGATTTGCATCCAATGTAATTGGCATTATTACTTATAGACAGCCAACGCGATATCTAAAGCCATGGCCATACCGTTTGTGTGTTCGTTGTATCATGACATTGCTAATTACTTACCTTGAGGGGCAAGTTCCACTCTACTTGTAGACTTGGTGGACGTAACTTTAGTACTAATCAAGGCATCCAAGTGTTTTTGGTATGCGAAATCTATCTCCAGCTGTCCATCCACGTAGATCTGCAAGAATTGAGACATTAATGACATGGATTCTTTGTGTATTGCATACTACCTATAATTGCAAGTGAACACATTATGCCATGGCTTTCGTTGATTAATTGAATAAATTTATTATTAGTATTATTATTAGTAGTATTCTTGTACGAGAGTTGCTTTATGCATGTATGTATACATGTGTATATGGGTGTTCATTGATGGTGGAACATGCTACCTTACCTTAAAAGAACGCTGTGTATTGTAGATGACCACGTGGTATTCCTGTCCTGCATTCATCGTTCGAGGTGTGCTTACATTCCCTTGCATTACTCCTCCGACTAAAGCGTTGGCAGACAGCGTAGTTGTATCCAATTTAATGAGGATCGCAGTGTCTCCACTCAAATCCTCAAGAGTAATTTGCATTCTGGTAATAAATAAAACATAATTAAAGTAGCAACAACTTATAATTATATTCACTCGACAAATACGCTGTCTTATGGAATTATAGTCAATATGTGTTTAGTTCCAGTTAATTTGCAAAGTTTCAACTTACCCAGTCGTTTCATCTTTAACCATATGTATGGATATGGTAGATCCAACTCCAATCTTGCATGGGTGTAGATACACGCCGTCCTATCGTCAATCATAACAAATAGAGAGTATGGTCAAGGACTGCTACCTTATTATCTATTACCATTTGGGAATCATATTATCAATATATCGAGAAATGTAATCCATATACAATTTGTTAATAGTATGAGTGATTTTATTTAATTTATTTATTTGTATTGGGGTTTTAAGTCGCTTTCAAGATTCTTTCGCGTATATCACGATTTGTCAGTTTAGGGCAGGAGGAAACCCGCAACATCCGTAGCGTTGAATGTTGCAGTAAACCTGCGAGCACCGGCTGGTACTGACAAGACCAAGGATGATAACTGCATTGCTATTCTACAGACATCGCATCCTATCAGTATCGCATCAGAAAGGTAACTTTTGTGAACATTGATGCCGGGCCCTTGGGGCGGGATTTGAACCTGGAACCTTGGCTCCAAAGTCCAACTGTTCTACCACTGCGCTACCACCCGCCCCAATTCATATTGTATAAACCTAAAGAACTGATGATACTACACCATGTACAGTGATTGATTTACTTTCAAATTATCTGTTATTGCTAAATCAGCCCATTTTCCGGGAAGTCAGTGTGTGTATTTACATCGACTGCGTGCATGTGATCTCTCAACCGTCTGATTGAGGACCAATCACAGCGTACTTTTCTAACCATGTGACTAACATAGAGAGGACAGACACCATTCTCAACATATTGGATTGTTTATCACCGATAGGTAAAAGGATTTATTTCAATGGGTTTGCGTGACTTTTCATGCCTGAAAGCTGAGATTCTTAAATATAAAGGCGATTTTTGTTATCTCCTCTTTTTGTTAGTATACTTAGCCAGCCATCTCAATGTGCATTATTCTCTCGTTCAGAGAGTCAACTGATGAGGGAAATCCCAGATTTCAAAACATTCCAATATCCCACAATGTCATGCCCACCACACATGTGCACCCAGTCCCAACACCAGGGGGTCCCAAGAATCCTGCAAGTTGTCGCTCTGGAAGATGTGGGAATAGAAGCCTGGAGTCCAGCTGGGCCTAGCTCTTCCACCGCTCCTTTCTGGATCAGCTTCTGCAGTGCGTCTCGTAGAATCTTGGGAGTGGTGGGTAGAATATGACTCCAGACAAGGTGCTGTGGTGAGGGGTGGGTCGCACTTCAGGTCAAACTGGAATCCTCTCCTGATGGTCTGCGTGAGCCAGTGGTTCTGGAAAAGCAGATCCCAGTTCCGCTAGAAAGGCTGCAGTCGTCCTCCTATCTTTGGGGTATTTGGAGTTGCCAATTCCAGAAGCGTAGTAGGAAACGGAAGGTCGAGATGGAAGTCGGTGGGAACAGCAAGTTGAAGTTATGGGGGTACATTCACCGCTTCCACCCACTGTTTGGTCTAACCCTGAAGATGGATGATCTGGTTGCCTGGGAAAAGGCTGCTTGTTCTGCTGCTTCAGTGACTGAGTAGGTCTCCACGATGTCTTCAGGTTCTCAGCCTCTGGTGGACGGTTGGGAGGAGGGGCATGTCTATTACCGATCCTTTCCGAAGCGTTGCAGACCCGTGCCAGATTAACTTTGTAACCGATTAATACTACCCAGAAACCTACCTATATGTGGATGGGAAGGTAAGGTTATAGGTAAGGAGTATAAAATGCCAATGTGTGGTAAAGCATAATAATATTGAAAAAAAGAATTTTAGGTAAGCGTAATAGCAACCTAAAATAGCTAAATATACGATAAACCTAGCTTAGGGATGTTGGGAGAACATACCTATAGGAAGGAGAAAGACTAAGGAGATTAGGCATAAGGTTGAGCATGAGGTTTGGGAAATGTAAACAAACAAAATGACGGCCCACATGTGTAAGCGAGGTATAACCGCTAGGTAATGGTTGAGTATAATTTAAGCGCAAATAAAGGTAAATATATGCATTTTATTGCTGCAAATGTTAAATTATGTGTTGATATGATGTTATATTGATATTTAAAAGTCCTGTATTGGACAGAGCAAGAGTATGATACTCAGCTGTTAGTAGATTCACAACACGTCTTGTCTCCAAGGCTGACGAGGAAAAAAGGAAGTTGTGTTGGAACCTGGTGCGAATGTGCTGTGGGCATGGCATTGTGGGATATGGGAATGTCTGAAGCTAAGTTTAGAAATCTTGGATTTCCCCCATCAGTAGACTCTGAACGAGAGAATAATGCACATTGAGATGACTGGCTAAGTTTACGAAAATAAATATCTCAATATATTACATATAAGCAATAGTAATAACTGGCATAGGTAAAATCACCTATGTGTATGAGTCCTTAGAAATTGCTGAAAAAGAAAAGAATTTATTTTGTTCAAAAGTTCAGATAAAAATGGGATATTACTTAACGTCAATACAGGAATCTTTCTTAGTTGAAATAAGAATAAAAATTCCCCTTCGTTCAAACATTAACATACACTGTAAATACATACCACACACCGTGACGACAGCCGTGACCACGTTTCACATGTCCATGTTCTTGTTTCCCACACCCTGCAACGAAAAATATATCAGCATTATCCTGAAACTCTAAGGTAGCTTCACCTCCAACCATAGCAATGGTGTAGTCTATGGCTAATGTTGAAGTTGAGCTTACCATAGTTACGCCGTTGTCAGCATACCACTGCAATATAGAGCTATGGTACACATTTGGGGTAAAAAGAAAAGCAATTGAGGCTCTGTAAACACGAAAAGACAAAAATTATTCTGAAAAGATGAGGGCCCTGTTCCACAACATAATCATAGACCTACGAGTCATGTCAGTTAACATAATCATAGACCTACGAGTCATGTCAGTTAACATAATCATAGAACTACGAGTCATGTCAGTTATTGAAGCAGATCTTGGGGGTACCCTGCAACATCATGTTCACACTAACTGCTTGGGTCACACTATTGGGCCATATTAGTTAGTTACAATTCTTCTAGCATTATGATTGCTCAGTAGAACAGGGTCCCATTCCACGGAATGATTGTACTGCTACGAGTCACAACTCAGTCATAACTCTTACACGTCGGGCTCATAGCTAGGGGTATGTTAATGTGGATTCACCCTACTGTAACTGTACTATGTTAATGTTAGCTAGGATATTGATGTGGATGTGTCTGTGTATCTGTGTATAGGCTGCTACACCTGTACGTGTAAATGGCGCTATGACTCCTGCAGTACTACGATTGTTCTGTGGAACAGGGGCCGTATTCATGAAAGGGGTTAAGTCTGTTTGGGGTATTAAGTCCAAAAAGAAGTCTTAAATGTTGACTTATTTCTCCTACAAAGTCTTATCTATGTCAAATTTGCCTTAAAAACCTAAGCCACCTATCGAGTTGGTTTAAGTCTAGATAAGTCTCGATCTACGCTTTCAAAATGGCTGCCAGAAACGAATATCTCGATAGGATGACAATTGATGAATTTAATAACGAACAACTGATAGAACGGTATGGATTAGATAGACAAGGTATTGTGTTCGTATGTGGCATTGTAGACAGAGACATTAGACTGACCACAAACTGCTCAAATCCTCTAGATTCGACTACTAAAACTATTGATATTATGGTACCTTGCCACTGGAAACTTTCAATTGTGCAATGCAGACCACATCGGCGTCAGTCAGCCTACCATTTCAAAACTGAACTATTTGGCTTAGCTATGACCAACATTTTGGGTCTTAAATTTGATGACTTAAACGCTTTTGTGAATACGGCCCCAGGGTCCTATCCCACATGATAGTATCGCTACGAGTTGTAACTCTTATATGTATATATGGAACTATGAGCAATAACACCTGCAGTGATACGACTGTTCTGGGGAACAGTACCAGGGAACCAGATGTGCCAATTTCTGATTGGGGTTTGGAGGCGCTATCAAGATTCTTTCACTTATATCATGGCTTGTCAGTTAGGGGCAGGAGGAAACCTGCAACATCCGTTGCGCTGAATGTTGCAGTAAACCTGTTAGCATCGGCTGGTACTGACAAGACCAAGGATGATAACCACTGTACAGACATCGCATCCTATCAATATCATGTCAGAAAGGTAAATTTTGCAAACATTGATGCCGGGCTCCCGGGGCGGGATTTGAATCTGGAACCTGATTTGGTACCTGAAAAGTCGCGATGGTGTCATAGCCACCACTTTGCTGCCGTCTGGTGAACACTTGAGGCCACAGACACCGCCACCACCGACTCCGCGCAGAGGCATGCTCAACTCCATGGGGACATTCCACACCTATAGCGTGCATGGAGCAAATTAGTAGGTAAATAACTGCTCCAAATTAGCTTGACTTCATAGACAGGATAAGGTCCATTAGTTTGAAACCTAGTCTATCAGTTAAGAATAATTATTTCATTCAGAACTCTGCAACATTATAAAGTTAGTCTATATTGATAGACATTGGATATGTATTGTAAAAAAAATCCAGTTTATGACTCAAAAATATTTGGTGAGAACTACAATGACTTATTTCTTTTTAGGTCTAGGGAAAAACCTGCCCATGACTACGTCTTGTGGTCTTACCATGATGGCTGTGTCTGCTGGAGATGCAGAGAGGAGAACACTGCCGTCTGGAATCCAGGCTAGACTGGTCACCGGGACGTGGCCGCTGTAATGCAGCACCTGCACTGAGCTGGCAGACGGCCTGGGGACAGAGGTCACAGTTCAAGGTCAGTAAAAGTCAAAGTTCAAGATCAGGAAAGCCAAAGTTCCAGTGTCAGACAAATGAAAGTACAAATTCAGTGAAATTAAAGTTCAATGATAGGCAAATAAGTAAAAAATTGGTTGTCAAATTTCAAAGTTTGTCAAGTAAAAGTACAAGGTCAGGCAAATCAAAGTTCAAGGTCAGGCAAGTCAAAATTCATGATAAGTAAAGTTAAACGGTAGACAAGTTCAATGTCAGAAAAGACAATGTTCATAGTCCAGACAAGAAGAGATAAATGAAGGCAGGAAAGAGAGCTTCTTCAAGGCAAATATGCTATTCAAATATGAATATTACAAAAATATTACACATTTCAACACATGGATAAACTTAATGCAGTGATGTCAAGGCCAAATCAAGAAGGTTGTGGGGAAAATATGATCTATAATTTACCTAGTTGCAAGGGAAGTAGGCTCCACATGCCAGATGAGGACACAGGATTGGCAGGCAACTGCTAGCACTGACGCTGACAAAGGTCTGGAAAATAAAGTGCAATTATGTACTACAAATTTGATATTTCTGTGGTAAAATTCAAAATATTCTGATATGGCTACCACCGACACAAATCCAAATCTAGTTTGATAACATGTTACAATTTGATGACATGACACTTGCTACGAAGCTGCAACTATACTCCTAATAACTATGTTGAGTTTCATAATTCGTTGTTTCGCTTCATATCATGATGTCAGATCATGGCATATGGCATAAGAAATGATACAACCATATATTATTGTATTGTTAGTCTTGTATATATTTCCTGTCAAGAGAATAAATATTGTTTAAATCATGTGCAAGCACTGGCTGGTACTGATGAGCCGAGCATAACTAATAGTCGATACAATGCAATCCATCCCATGACTGTATCTGAAAGACATTAATGCAGACTCCGGACAGACAGTTTCGTCATAGGAACGAATCCCACATTGTCCAGAAACTGTGCGGTCGGTATTCAATAGCAAGGTGGTGCAGACCGCACATTGTCTAGTACAGTGATGTCACACATCTAAGGACACTTTTTGCCGCCATCTTTTTGCCGTTCCTTTCACTCAGTACAGTGTTGACACACATCTGTCCGAGTACACTTCATACAGTTGAAAGGAACGGGGCCATTGTAAAAGTTTAAAATCTCCATCCAGCTGATATAGCTACCACCCACACAAATCTAAATCAAAAGATAGTTTGATATGAGAGGCAACAATTTGATGACATGACACTCACTGCCAGGCCAGATCGGCGATGTTTTTCTGCAGCTTGTGTTTGAGGACGGGTATGAAAGTTCTGGCGCCTGTGTGGACCCGGATAGAGTCGTCCTGCAGTGCATACGCCACCTTGATGGTGTGTGGGTGCCATGCCCAGGCTCGAACTGGACTGCTGGCCCTAGTGAAACAACACACTCACAATAATCATGGAAACAAAAGTCATGGGGTTGTGGGATGAGTGAGTTATCGTCTTACGTCACAGTGGGAGTCTTTCACCTATACGTGACAAGGGTTTGTGGGGGTGGGGGTGTGAAAAGGTTGTTGTATCGTAATCCAAAACACCATGGTTTGTTTCTTTGAACTTGAGTTTTGAAATTTCTATAATGGATAACAGTCTACAAACGGTCTACTCAAAGGCCATTTTAATGTATGGTTACCAAATTGCCCTTTCCATCATTTTTGCCATATTTAATAATTTGTAAAATAACAATATAAAAATTATCTGCAACAAATGGTATACAATATATCCAGACTGGTTTTCATTATAAAATGTCTTTTGAGAATGAGTTTGTACTCAAAGGCTTCTTAATCTTGGGGCCAGTTCTACTGCAGTATATTTAAAAGATATTCAGATAAACTATCTTATAAATCCTTCATGGTCTTCTTCTGCATAGTCACTACCAGAATAGGAACTCCTTTTTTATTTAAAAAAATTATGATTGGGGTTTTAAGTCGCTTTCACGATTCTTTCACTTATATCATGACTCGTCAGTTTAGGGCAGGAGGAAACCCGCAACATCCGTAGCGCTGAATGTTGCAGTAAACCTGCGAGCACCGGCTGGTACTGACAAGACCAAGGATCATAACTGCATTGCCACTCTACAGACATCGCATCCTATCAATATCGCGAACATTGACGCCCGGCCCGCAGGGCGGGATTTGAACCTGGAAACTTTGGCTCCGAAGTACCACTGCCCTACCACCCGCCCCCTTTCCTTTCTGATGTGATTTACAGGATATGCTGTGAGCCTGTGAGATTCCCCGAGATTACGACATGTTTTGAGTAGGATTTCATGCTCAAGCTCAAATTTTGTATGGGGATTTGTGATGAAAACTTTTAGTTGATCATGAAATCATGCTCAAAAATGTGTCATGATCTGGGGGCCTGATGCCACTGATGGTTTCAGTCAATGATGTTGATGATGTTGATTTTTTTTATGATGATGATGATGATGATGATGATGATTAGTATTGCAAGTTTCCTTTCATTATGTTTAGGACGAGGATAGCGACCACCCTGTCTTATACCAGGTGAACTAATCTCGATGTTGTCACTTCTGTCATTGTTTATAACCACAGCAACATTACATCCTCACTTTGTAATTAGCACCAAAATCATGCAAAACAACCCAAAATTTTAAGTTTCAAATCCTACCCAATTTCTCCACAACAGTGGAAGGTGTAGGTGGTAGCGCAGTGGTAAGTCATCAGACTTGGAAGTTACACTATTGACATGATCATGATTGGATGAGCTGGTGTCATCCTTGGTTCATCAGTACCAGCCCTGGCTTGTGGGTGTTATGGTAACTCGTATAATTAATACAGGTTTTCCACTATGAGTACACATCATCGCAAATGGGTGAAAGATTCCCGCAGCGACGTTAAACTCGATAATCACTTTCACCATGAGTATGCCAACATCACTGTGGAAAGTTGCAGAAAACCCCAGCTCACTCGCCCAACCAAGTCACTCACTCTTCAACCCAGCTCACTCATACACACACACACACATACACGCATGCATGCACGCATATGCACACGCACATACTTGCCACACTCACACACACACTCACACACATACATACACAACTCATACACAACTCATACACACACAAATCTCACACACACACATACACACACAAGTCTCACACACACACATACACACACAAGTCTCACACACACAATCACACATACACACACAACTCACACATGATTGCCCAACTCGCTCACACAAGTTCACTCAACTAGCTCACTCACACAACTCACACACACACTCACACACATACACACATACATACACAACTCATACACACACACACAAATCTCCCACACACACACACACACACATACACATGATCGCCCAACTCGTTCACACAAGTTCACTCAACTAGCTCACTCACACAACTCACGCACACAACTCGCACACAATCACACACTCACACATGATCGCCCAACTCGTTCACACAAGTTCACTCAACTAGCTCACTCACACAACTCACACACACAACTCGCACACACAACTCGCACACACACACACTCACACATGATTGCCCAACTCGCTCACACAAGCTCACTCAACTAGCTCACTCACACAACTCACTCACCCAATCCCACCACATCACCTCACAGTTGCATGGATTCGTAGAATTTAATACATCAAGAATATTATTGTTGTTGTTACTACATTGTGCTTGTACTGTTGTATTTTTATATTAATTTGTAATTTCTCAACGTCCTCTTTTTGATTGTGAATTATGAATGTCGTCAAGCTACATTTTCTATTTCAATGCACATTTTCTATTTCAATGCACTTAATGTATTTGGTTTAAACATATTTTATTCTCAAAACAAAAGGATTTACACGAAAGCCAGTTCAGCTTTATTTTTTAACCCTCCCCCTGCTGGATTAATCACAGTCGCTGCTGTATAGGGCATCTGCAGTTGTCACCAACTGGGAGAAGGTTAAAATTATGATTATTGTGGAACTTTTGATAGGACAACATTGTAGACTTGCCTCTAGACATGAATTTCCCTTTTAAAGGTGATCTGAGTCATCATGTGTTGACTAGGTTGGGCAAGCTACACAGAACATACTTGGGTTTTTCTTCTTCTGAAATTTCCATAAATGTCAACTCTGTCTCACATAAACTGTGACAGTGATTGGTAAATCCTGTCACAAATTGTGCAACAGACAATAGATATTAGATTGCAACGCAATTTGTTATTATGTCCAAAAGTAAAAACAAAGAAATAATACATGTTTTGGGCTGACATTTTATTTTATTACATTTTAAATTAATGATTAATTATTATGTCCAAATGTAAAAACAAAGAATAATACATGTTTTGGGCTGACATTTTTTTTTATTACATTTTAAATTAATGATTACGGCATAACTAGACATACTGTTTGATACAGTTGGCAAACAACAATGATATTACATTGTCACAAGTTGTATAACCTTGACATTAAGTTTCAATGATTTATGTAATCAATCTTTTATTATGGGAGCGAAGTTTTAACCCTATATCTGCTGGATTAGGCACAGGCACTGCTCTTCATGGCATCTCCGGTTGCCTCCAGCATGGAGAGTTAACCCTCTCCATGCTGGAGGCAACTGGAGATGCCCTAAAGAGCAGTGACTGTGTCTAATCCAGCAGGGAGAGGGTTAAATAAATTCTGCTAGTTCGGCAATCCCAAATCACATTTTGTGAAATGAATATGTTTAAAGCAGCAACGAGGGTTCTGCATTTAAATATTATGTTAACATTTTCATTTGTCATGTTTGTTAGTGATTTCTAAAGTTCTTGTATTATTCTTTATTTGATGATTATCGTTGTATCGTTTCCATGCATTGTTTTGCCATTACCTTAATAATGCGAGCACAGAGATGATTTATCACATTGTTTTATATGTACTAAAACTGCTTCATTTGCAATGCCAGTACAAATGGAGCTGTTTATTGTATAGCATGGAGATGATCCCTAATCATGCTAATAACCATACTAAAATTTATCTCATTTACAATGTTTATTGTTTATCATAGAGACAATCACTAATAATGTGCCCAAACTGCTTCATCTATGATTACATTACAAATGTACCTGTTTATTGAATAGGACAGACGATCACTACTAACATGCAAAAGCTGCTTCATTTGTGACGGTGTTACAAATGTACCTGTTTATTGTATAGCACAGACGATTAATAACATACTAACATTGCTTCATTTACCATGTTTATGATGGCATTACCTGATTACTAATATGCACCTGGAAAACATTTAAGCTCCCCTTAGCATATTTAGACATAGTGACAACAGATTTTAAAAAATGATTATTATTTTAATTGATGTAGAAAAGGTAACATTTCTTGAGTACAACCTGCTTTACACAGCGAGTGGCAGAAAATACTGATGTAGCGTGTCTGATGACTCACTGGAGGGATGCAAAGAAATGTTGAAGCAGTCATCCATGCACGGGGCAAATACACACGTTATTAGTAGAATTAACTTATTATCAAATGTGAAATGTGCAAATATAATTTCTTATATCAATTTTAATCCTGTGTCCTTTCATCCGCCTTCGATGCTTCATTTTTGCCATATCCATAACAATAATAGATTCTTATTGTAATTAAATATTGCTATAACTACCATCAATTGTTTTTGGTTTCATTGTTAGGTTAGATGTGACTAAGACAAATAATATTACCTTGTATAAGCTATGTTTACTCTTTCAAAAGTTATAAACACATTTTCAGCAACGAAGTTGGAAAAATATGGGGTGCTTAACTTTTTTCCAGGTGTATATGTATATATGTATTGGCTGTTTATTGTACCAGTACACAGCATGGAAACCGTTTCTAATAATGTACTTAAAACTGCATCATCTTCAAGTCCTGTGTGAACGTTTGTGTTTGTTGGGTTTACAGGCCAAGGCCTTGTACGACTTTGATGGAGATGTACAGAATGGCGAGCTGAACCTACAAGCTGGCGAGCCTATCTCAATCCTCAGACAGGTCAGTGTGACCCAGCCCATTTGACCTTTGACCCCCCCATCCTAGCTGGACCAATCACAGTCACAGCATCTCTGCTGAACCTCCATTTGTCTCCAGCATGGAGAGATGGTTAAAGTTTACCCTGCCCCAATATTACAAGATGTTTTGAGTACGATTTTATGCTCGAGTGTAAATTATGTATGAGGATTTGTGAATAAAACTGAGTTGAGAATGAAATCGTACTCAAAATGGTTTCGTAATCCCGGGGCCAGGTAGCGTACACACCAAATCCAGCTTTCAGTCTGTTTTGTGGCTTTGATAGCTTATTTCAGCATTTTAACATTCATTTCTTACATAAAATAGATTCTTTGAAGATTATCACAATTATTTTTCCATAAATGCTTTATTTTATTTTGAAGATTCTTTACAGGTGCTATAACAGAATTCTTCATTTTTATTCAAATAGTTTTTCACAACTGACAATAATGGGAAATTATTGCAATTCTCTCCCTATATCTGCTTGTTCAGGCAAAGGCACATCTCTTTATGGCATCTGCAGTTGCCTCCAGCATGGAGAAGGTTAAGCAACAGTTCATTAATTTTGACATGTTTAGTGCTAAGTACTATGGACATGTTGGAAATGAATATAATGAGTGAGTGATTATGGAGTTTAACGTCGCTGGAGGAATCTTTCACCCATTTGCTACAAAAATGAGTATAAGCAATGAGTGAGTGAGTGAATTATTGTTTTACATCACAGCGGGAATCTTTCACCCGTACGCGACGAGGTATAAGCAATGACAGTAAAGGCTAATGTCTACTTGCAGGATATCGGAGAAGGATGGTGGGAGGCCAAGAACTCGCGAGGACAACAAGGTCTCATTCCAGAGACGTACGTCGAGGTGAGGCAACACTGATCTCCACGATGAATGACAAATTATCTAAAGTAGTAGTAGTGGTAGTGGTAGTGGTAGTGGTAGTGGTAGTAGTGAACCCCTGACATAACACCCTTCATTACATCGCGGAATCGGTTAAACCGTGCTGTCAACTGTGGACCCTATTTTTTAGTATAAAATATTGGGCTGGCTGACATGTGTGGTAACAAAAAAACGTGTTGAGTACAAAAACGTACACAACTGTAAACTCGGCTCCATGCTCACTTGTGCATGTACTCACAGAGTTTCATAATCACCAACTTGGCAAACATCTCAACTGAGTACGTACGCAAGGTTTTGAGTAGATCTACGATTCTGAGTTGAGTAAGAAAAAGTTTCGTAATCTCGGGGCCTATTTAAACAATCGGCTGTTTGTCAACAAGACTGATAAATGTTCACAAATCCAATAGGCTTCAGAATGCGATTAAATAATCATACGTTGTGTTTTGATTTAATATACTACGACTTCCTCAGTGACAAAGCGATTGTTAACATGTTTTCTTCACTAAAATCACTAAAATCAGAGATCATTTCAAACGTGCTATGAGTAAATTGTCCGGATTTTAATACCGGAAGTACAACAAACAAAATGGTGGTCAATTGTTTTAATTACGTTGCTATGTTATACACTGTGTCTTCGTGTCCACAGGTGCTGTCAATACCAGAACCTCAGTTCCCTCCCCCTCCCCCTCCGATGCCCGCCACCGTCCCTGCCGCTGCTCGTCCCGCATCCTTTGCCACGTCCAATGGCTGGGGGTCTCACAACCAGGCCGGGGGAGTTGGGGGTGGCAGCGGGGGAGGACCCGGGGCCGTGGTCGCCCAGCAGCACAGTCTGGACGACGACTGGGGCGACGACGACTGGGATGACGACGATGATGACGATCGGTCCAGCACTAGCACCACTGGCCCCACGTCGCAGGTACGTTAAGCCAATGGAGAAACCGGCATGACAATTTTCTACAGATCCATAGAAATCCGCCGATTTATTTGTCAAAGGTGTCAATTTTTTGGCCCTGGACATGGCTTGGGGCCTGGGCTTGTTTTCTGCTGAAGTCACACTTTTCTGGTGCCATGCCTGGAGAAAAGTTAATGGGTTCTTGGACAATTTGGTTAATGATTCATGTCCCATTCCACAGAGCGATAATAGTGCTGTGAGATTCATACCTCCTATATTAATTTTTTTTCATAATACATATTGAAGGACACTTTCCACAGAATGGTCATAGCACTATGAGAGTTGTAATTCCTATCCTAGTGATAGTCAATATGTTACGACTCTCGTAGTGCTACAATTGTTCCATGGAACAGGGGGATAGTTTTTATTTATTTAATTAAATATGGAATTACAGACTTTTTGACTGTCCTACTTTTGTCACAAGCTAGAGCCATATTGAGATATAATGCTTCAAGCGAGTATTATTTGGTCATTATGTGGATTTCAGGGCATTTATTGCCAGGCTTGCATATAGAAAGCCATGATGTAATAAGAAAGAAATATGGATGGGAAAAGCTTTTTTTTTCCAATTCGATATTTGGGGCTAAATCACGTCATATTTTTCACAGGACTTTCAGGGTACGGGGAATTTTGGTCTTTCGGTGCCGCGCAGGGAGAAGAAAGCACATTCACCAACAGCGGAAATGTCCAAGTACGGGACTGTGAAGAGCAGTTTTAACCGGTGAGGGAATTAACCGTTGCTTAAAGGCATACAACCACAGTTTGTTGGCATATTTCATGGTCAAACATATTTTTACCTGAAAGTATGTACATTAGATTTGTTTACACAAGTATATTGGGCAACAAGATACATTTTCACACATGTCCCACTGGTTTTCAATATTTTCATATTTAAAAAAAAATAAAATTATCTCGCAGTTTTTAATAATTCTGTAGACAAAATTAATTGTATATACTTTCAGGTAAAATATGTTTGACCATGAAATATGTCATCAAACTATGATTGCATGGTGTTAAAGAGAGACTGTAACACAATATGAAACCTGTAGAAAACACAGAAGTGATCATATTGCTCCATGAACAGTGGTAACACACTTATTAAATAATGTTAAATGGGCACTTTTTATTTTTCTGACATTAAACTATCTTCTGTACATTCCACACTGTGATATTTCAGAAGATCTGTAATGATTTAACACTGACATTTCAGTTTGTTTGTAATGATTTAACACTGACATTTCAGGTTGTTTGTAATGATTTAACAGTGTGACATCTTGGATGGTTTGGAATGATTTTTAACAATGATATTTCAGGTGGTCGCACTTCGCCAAGTCTGGTGGCGAGGCTTTTATGATGGGACAGACCACATCCACTGCCCACATGTCAGAAAGCGACATGATTAGGATAATCGTAGGTTTTCTCTACGGAATATTATAAGTTGTAGCAGTGTCACTCGTGGTATATGTGTTTTTATACATCCCATGTATGGATTTATCCCTCAAGTGATTCCATCTGATTGAAGACAGTTATCATTTTATATTGAAAATGCAAATTACTCATTTATTATTAACATCAGTATTATAGTAAATTTCTTTACAAGAGTTTTCTTTTTTATTCCTGCTGGGAAATTAATTTTCCTCTCAGTTGCTCAAGCAATAATATGAACCTAGTATTGATATATTTATTATTGAATAATATGGTCCTATTAATATATTTATTGAATAATATCATACGGATGTTGTGGGTTTCCTCCTGCCCTAAACTGACAAGCCATGATATAAGTGAAAGAATCTTGAAAGCGGCTTTAAACCCCAATTTAAAAAAAAAAGAAGAATAATATCAGCGTGGTATTAAAGCAGTTGGCTTGATGATTCCAGGAAACTAACAACGGCCCTGAATGGACCCCAATCCCGACTCCCTATACATGTATTGTAGCATCTCCAAAGAAGGAAAGCAAGATGAAGGGTCTGAAGAGTTACATAGCCTATCAGATTACTCCCTCGGTATGTTGTCAGCGATGCAGCAATCAGCAATAATTACTGGTGTATTGTATAGTATTTATACTGACGGTTCAAAGTATGGTGTCAGTGTAACAGCTGCCACCATCTTTCTTGTCGTCTCCATGTTCTCTGCTAATGCCATTCTCATTGCTTTAGAAGCCATTCAAAAATTCAAACCAAAACCATATTTTATATTTTATAACTCACTGTCCTGTCTTCAGGCAATTAAAATTATTGGTGTATTGATTGTTGAAACTAACATGTCGATAAGTCAATCGCAAGGAGAAATAATCAACATTCAGGAATATCTAAATATCTATCATTCTGCTTCATTAGTTGTCCGAAAACCATGTTATTTTATGTCAAATTATCTATCATTATCATCACGAAAATGCATAAAACTTTTCCTCTCTCAGTTTCATTATTATTAATTGTCCTTACCATAATAATTATTATTAAATGATTTCTTTCTTCAGTTCAATCACATACAAGTGAGCCGGAGGTACAAGCACTTTGACTGGCTTCACGAACGTCTGAGCGAAAAGTATCCCTGTATTCCTGTCCCTCCATTACCTGACAAAGCAATATCAGGTTTGTACCAGAGTTGTCTGCCCTTAAATTGCTAGAGTTAGTTATTTGGGTTTGTCTGTGTCGTGATTTATGCCAGCAGCAGCAGATTATACTATAGCTGCCATGTTTCCTATGAAAAAGAAATGTTAGTGAAAGATTCCCACTGTGACGTAAAGCAATGGTTCATACACTCTAGATGTGCAAATCTGGGGTGCGTTCAGGCTGCACTACTTTTCTCTACTAGGTAGTCTACTAGGTAGTCCTACGGAAGATGTTCAATCAGCATATATAGTCCTACCTTTCACTAAGGGTTTGGACCCCGAAAGTTACCTTTCTGACGCGATATTGATAGGATGCGATGTCTGTAGAGTAGCAGTGCAGTTATCATCCTTGGTCTTGCCAGTACCAGCCGATGCTTTCAGTTTTACTGCAACATTCAGTGCTATGGATGTTGCGGGTTTCCTCCTGCCCTAAACTGACAAGTCGTGATATAAGTGAAA
>JAUTBT010004349.1:0-27217 GCA_032361225.1 Lepetodrilus schrolli | reverse complement strand
AAGACCAAGGATGATAACTGCATTGCCACTCTACAGACATCGCATCCAATCAATATCGCGTCAGAAAGGTAACTTTTGCAAACATTGATGCCGGGGCCCCCAGGGTGGGATTTGAACCTGGAACCTTTGGTTCCGAAGTCCAATGTTCTACCAATGCACTACCACCCGCCCCTGCTTCCAAGATAATGTCAGTCATATCATGAATTGCATGGTTTTGTCATTGAATCAAGTGTGATAACTCTATATTGCATTCACATAACTCCTCTAATGTGGGACTGTTCTACCACTGCGGGACAGATAATAGGTTTGTAAATTAGATTCAAACTCTGAACCTTTGGTTTCATAGGATGACCACATTAACAACTGTATCACCACCAATGAGTATAAATGACAGAATAAGTCTTGCATAACAAATTGTACTGATCATGTATCTCTTCCGTGACGATGCGAACAACACACTACATAATAGAAGATGTTATGACACAGCCCCAAACATAACTTGATCATGATCCAATTGTTGGTCTTCTTATCAGATTAGTGGAGATTGAGAGGAGGGAGGGAGGGGCAAGGTCCTGCCATTGCTTAACAGGAAGTGAAGGGGAAAGAGGGAGAAGGATAGACATGACGATGTGTTATCAAAGTTACGATCTTCCACCGATTCCCTAGATTGTTTTCTTACGTTAAATTAGAACAGAGTTATCATCACATTGTTTTCTTAAAAAAAGCTTAAACTGTTATATTTTTATTATGATGACAGGTGTTGAAAGTATTATGCCATGAGGACATGACAAGAGAACCAGGACAAGTGCACGTGACAAGTTCACATGATAAGAAGACATGACAAGTACTGGGAACTGAGCCCCGTATCAGCTGCAAGCCTTCATCACTCATTGTGAACTGCTGGTAATGTTATATGTGACGGAGCGATCGGATATCTAAACTCCTGGTAGATCACAGGCATACCTCCACACATGAAAGATCTCCCAGCCGGCCCCACAGTTTCTAGATATCTATTCCTAGATGTCTACTTGGGTGTTGTGCCAAACTTCACCGGCTCTCCAACCAACATGATTATGAAAACATTTGGATGTGCTTCACAGCCCAAGTGAATAATTATGTAGTTTGTTCGAGTCCGTTAGTCGGACGAACATTCCTCTTTCATATATATAATAGAGATATATAGACTGCAATAAGCAAAAGGGATGGAGAAGATCTATGCTAAAATTCTCTATGTACATTTTTATACATTTATGTTGTTAAGATGTTGTGCTATGTTGTACAGTCAATGTCGATAGACTCTGACAACTTGTCAATGCACAGGAAAATAATCACTAGTTTTACTTGGACTATTTCTTAGATGAGAATATTGTTTATGACTGAGTAATCCTTCACTTTTCCTTCACGTCAGCAATAAACCTCAAGAGTATATAAAACACTTCACATTATGTCCTTAAACTGTTTCAATGAGGTCTCCCCTACCAGATTGATTGTAGGCCTACCACAGCATCGCCACATTGCAATGCAAGCCTGCTTGCTTTGTTGCAAATTCCAGCAGATTTGACAGTTCTAACTTTGATGAAAAATCATTCCATTGTACATGTAATACGTCTTTTTTTGTATGGAGGCATTTTATCAAACATCAAGCCCAGGAATTACTGGGCCATTAGTCTTTGTTCTGGAAGCACTCGTCTCACTTCAATGAAGGAATGCCCACATAGTACCACCATTCAAGATAAAAGCGCTAGCAGAAAATTGGCCAGCTTTTATAACCGAGGGTCACTGCTAAACCAATTTGTGTATTACCCGGCCATCACCAACCAATGTCTGAGCAGACATAGACCAGGCCAAATCGACCAATAATTGATTTTTCTTTTTTGTCCATTGCAGTTTTACACGTTTGCTTGATGATTTGACGATGGTCGTAACATTGCAAACATGTCTAATTCAGCGTTGGACTGTTTGTTTTTCCCCGGACCTGTTGGCCACTCAACTACTTGTCTATGAAGCTTCCAATGCAGAATTAATGTTTCTTGTTACTCAATTGATAAAAAAACATGCAGAAATGTCCATTAGGACATAAATACAAGCATTAGGACATTACTGAGAGATCATGGCCATATGCCACCAGAGGAATATTTGTAAATAACCGTTCACCATCTGTAGACAACTGTAAATGCCCTATTGAAGTTAATTTAATTCATCCAGATGCCTGATTACCTATTCATAGAAGATCAAAGGAGTATTAGCTATTATTACAGTTTAGCTATGAATGCAGTTTTAGATTGCAGTTTATTAGCTATTATTTCTCTATTTTTATTTTGACAGATGAACATTTTATTTGGGTTTTTGCCCTGTGTGTCGATTTAGAAGTCAAATATTTTGATGTGAAATCCTCTACCCTCCACAGGCTTTCTCAACAGGGACGTTTGCAGGCATCATCGGAATGGTCATCATATGTGGTGAATGTTTCACTCTTCCCGTGGGAGGTACGATCAAGCCACAGTACAAAAAGCAGAGGAATGCATGCGAGGAATTGTGGAGGATAACTTGGCTGGAAGTAAAACATAAAGAAATAAAGAAAAGAGAAGGGGGGAATAGTATATCCCTGTCTTAGCCCACTATTGATGACCTATTCGTGCACATGTTGCAGTCTGGACCACATCTGTACTCTTTGCAATGCACATGATGGGCTGATATACTGTATACATCTTCCCAATATACATCTCTTCTCGCTAGAGGAATGAAAATAGACAGTTGGAACCAAAGGGATGTTCTGGTTACCATGGTTTTAGAGGAAATATGTCAATTGAACCTTTACTTATTGGTTATTTTACTGAGACTTAAATTTCTACTGATTTTTTTTTCTATCAATTTTGGTCAGACTACACATTCTTTTGACAAACAGTGGCAGTGCTTGAAGGACCATCTTTCATATGACTTTAATCAATTTAACATATTTTACTGTACATATTTTAAACAATAACTAGTAAGTGAACATGATCTTAACTGAAGGAGCTTATATTGATAAGCAACAACATGATCAAGTACATATTGATTTCTATTTCGACCAATAAAACAATAATCAAACATCCTCTTGTGGGAATATTTTACGAGCCTAGAGGAC
The DNA here is from genome assembly GCA_032361225.1 of Lepetodrilus schrolli. Lineage (NCBI taxonomy): Eukaryota > Metazoa > Mollusca > Gastropoda > Lepetellida > Lepetodrilidae > Lepetodrilus > Lepetodrilus schrolli. The sequence continues at coordinate 24,093 of JAUTBT010004349.1, read as the reverse complement.
TATCTACTGAATTCCAACCGTTCTCTAACAAGAAATTACCAGCACTATCACTGCCTACAGATTACAAAACAGTATGAGTAGCTTATTTATTCTGATGTTAACCGTGCTTGATTACACTGGGTTAAGATAATTACTCAGCTAACGAGCATACACATGTCATTACAATATTACTTGAATGAGTCTAATATGATTCCAGCGGCAGCTTTCCCCTGCAGCCTTATCAATCACCCTCCAGCTGACGACTACAGCCAAAATCAACAATCACATTCCTAGGAACGCTTTGATGTCTGGAGGTGAGATTTACCTTGCCAGGCTGCGGCCAATCAGAAGCTGTGTACCTTCCACCTTCAGCCACATGCAGCGATCGAGAGAAAGTGAGTGAGAAAATAATCCACAATGATGTGTCACTACAAGGGGAAAATAATCGCAGTTATATTACGTACTCGACCAGAGCTCAAACCACTTTTACGTGACGTAATTAACATAACACAAACCACTTTTCAAGATGTTGAATTAAAATGGTTATGGAATACAGAAATGACCACGGACAAGGATATTACAGTCAGGATTTCCTTACACAAAATGTAATAATTCAATGGATAGGAAGTAGGCCGGTCATTATTCTTACATGCTAGATGAAGACTGTATTTGTAATGCTGGAGTAGCTCAGAGGCATAATAAACTTCAAAGAAAAGATGTGACCATATACCACAATAATATATACGAATGAGTGAATTTGGGCTTGTCACTGTTTTCCAAAGGTTTGTGCTGGAGGGGATGGAAGCCTGCAACAGCTTTGTGGTGCTGGGAAAATCACATATACATTATGGCCCACTTTTCCCTCTGTGTTTGGTATATTGAGAAGATATGAGACAACCATATGGGATTCAAACTCAATCCTTCAATTGGTAGTATGTTGTGCTACTACCTCAAACCATGCCCCTACACTGGCACCCAAATATCTAAAAATAATTGCCAAGCCAATTTATGAATGGCATTGCTAGACTTTATGTAAAATTTGGTTAAATTAATTCAAACCTGAACCCAAATGTTTTACAACAAATGAAAACTACAAATGAAAACTAGACAAACACTACACATGGACACTACAGATGAAAACTACAGATAAATACTACAGATAAATACTACAGATAAACTCTACATATGAATACTACATATGAACACTACATATAAACACTACATATAAACACTACATATAAACTCTACATATGAACACTACATACAGGTGCTACAGGTGAACACTACAGGTGAAGACCAATGATGAATGATTACACAATCACATAAACTTCACCTATAGCAGTCAGAGTTTAGAATGTCTCATAAGTTATACCCACTACTTTTGATCAACATGGAATTGATTCCGGAAGCTATGAAACGTAATACAGTTTAGCAGCAATCTCCAAGATAGTCATCCTGAATAGTATTAGACATTTGGAGGAACTTGCTGAAAGGTTGCCAGTCTGGGTGCAGTATTTTCCATGATTCAAGTCATATCAGGTGTCCAGACCGTGGGTTTGAACAGAAACCACCTGTATTCAGCATAGACTGATGCCATTAACAAACTGTGCATAGACTACCATCTTTGCAATTACTGCAAAATATGCAAGTTGCAAAACTTAATTTCTTTTGAATTAATTTTAGATGGATTTCTGAAATATTTCATGATGTACTAATTTGAAGCAGTGCTGAATTTGAAGAAGATATTTACTATTAAATTTTATTTTTATTATTTTTATTTAAAGTAAATTAAAATGTATGGAATAAAGAATTATATAACCTTTTAGCTACATCCTGCAATTTCCTCTGCAAATAGTGTTGATATGAACAATAGATAGTTCCTGGTGTATACTTGTGGTTTATATCTAAATTATGGATAGCTCTTACATAATATATGACATATTTTCCAGAAGCTCTAAGTTTCCCATATGTTAAGTTCTTCAAGTGTAACATATCTGTATCTTCAAAGTGTCCTATTTTCTTTGTGTTTCACCTCCCTGTCATCAAACAAGAACAGTCTTTCATCAGACCTTGTCAGGCGAATATTTATGACTCCATATATTATAACACTTTTTTTGTGACCAGCAACATCGGGCAGTTGGTTAAAATATAACTAACCACAGGGGTCATCTGTGATACAAAGTGTTAATGGTTGAAGAGGTCTTGCTGATGGTTTAGCTATTGAGATTAACCACTGTGTACATTAAAAGAAAGCACCTGTCATGTGGTGGTTTTAACCTTGAATGTTTGGCAGAACTACCTGGGCTATTTTAATGATCATAGCTAAACTGACAAGCTGCGATAATAAGTGAAAGAATCTTGCTAGCGATCTTAAATCCCAATCTCGTTTGGTTTTAACCTTGAATGTTTGGCACAAATACCTGGGCTCATTTAATGACCAAAGCTAAACTGACAAGCCCTGATAATAACTGAAATGATCTTGATAGCAGCGTTAAACCCCAATTATCAAAGAGGAGGAAAAAAAATAATACAATATAGACTTGACAGGGCTAATTGCTCACTGGGTTCTTGACTGTAAATATTTAGTAAATTATCAGAAATTTTGTCAGTAAATTACTGACATCATCAGGATCTTCTACTCTACGAATATTTAGTAAAGTACATACCGGTACATGTATTCCTATATTTTTAATATATCAAGATATAAATAATCAATATTTTGTAAAATATGTATAATTATCACTTTGAACATATATGTGTGGCTATTAAATAATTTGCCGTTATATATACGCTCAATGAGTCAGAATGAGAAAGTTGTCAGATTGACTTTGGTGAGCAGCCGTAGTTCTGAGGCTGCTTGTACACACGACACATTGCGCACCCGGTGACCTCCGCTCAGGTATTTAAAGGCCGCCACTTGCGATCACCAATGATTGTCTGGGACAAATGGAGACCAGATTCCCCAATCGTGAAGTCATTCAAATCTTTGCCAGTAGTATCATTCTAGGAAAATATTGCAGTCCGCAGCATGTACAATATATAATATTGACTCAGCGAGACGGCTTGGCCTTGCCAGTTGGTTAGGTCCATTTGGTCCATTGGCCCTCTGTTCTGTCAATGGACACTGACAAGGACGTGATGAACTCTTAGCATTCTGAGATTTCTCGTGTTTATTTGTTTAAATGATTCAATCTGGTCTAAGAAAGTTTGCCTACTTATTTTTCAAAGTCACGACCATGCCTTATCTTGTCTTGAAGTAGGAAATAAGTGCAGAACTTATCAATGTTTACATGTTGCCCTGAACTAAACCACTTAAGTGCTGGAGGGGGGGTGGGGTGGAAACACATTATTTTTTATTTCAAGACATATGTTAGTCAAGGTCATGGATATCAATATAGAAAAAAAAGACCATGTTTCAAGTTGAATGTGAAATGCACATTATTCAGATTTCATTTTTATTTTATTGTTTATGCTATCATTCTATCATTGTGAATGTTTTGAACCATTCTGTAAGCATGTGTTTTTCTCGAAGGAGGAAAAGAATTCATACAATCTTAACATTCAAAACAAGTCATGAATACCTGGACATACTTCACTCATACTGTAATGGTATAGGCTTGACCCTGACTTTGATAAAAGCCAATTCCCCGTTTTAAAAAACTCTTTACCTCACAACTGATAACACAGAAATATAAACACTAACTTTATCTGCAAGTTCCAGACAAGTATTTGGCCTAGAGTGCATTATGCTGGCTTAATCTAATTAACAGTCGGTTGTCGGGAGAATAGTGTCTTCCTTATCTCGGAGGCTTGGAAGACTTAGCAGTGGTTCAATTTGGTGTAAGATTGACTGATAAGGGGAGACAATCAACGTTGGCCTTGGGCTCATTACACTCTCTTAGTGTCATGCATATTTCACCAGTGGTTACACCAAAAGCGCAACCATGGAATGTTTCATCAAGATCCAGCCCCGATCCTTGTATTGGCATGATTGTGACTGATTGTATGTCATCATGCAGCCACTTTGTCAAGGCTATCATGGTCCTCATCATTGGCTTCGGGCAACTTGTAGGGAAAAGCTGATTGCACAATGCATTATTCAATTTTGAACGTTAACTCGGGCAGGTGGGGGGGGGAAGAGATTTTAATTCGAGATATTAAGAAATTACCTTACAAAATGTCAGAACCTACTGTATTGTGAAGAAATAGTATATTGAACAATGACATCCAACACGAGATGCTACTGCACTAAAGGCATCATACGCTAATAGTTTTAAATATTTAATGTTAAATTGCCAGAATCCTGGATGGCCTCATCCCCTTTCCCTCTCACTCCCTCCCCTCCTGTCCCCCCACACACCACATCCTCAAACCTCAGTACAGTTCTGATGCCAATCTGCATTGTGCACCAAACAGGAACATTCATATCTTCCAAAGAGTTAATTTGCATGAAAGAATTGCCATATATCAGTTTGCCAAGTTAGATAATTCAACAAACTATACACACAGTCAATGTCAGGGAGTTCAAGCCCGGGGCTCGTTGCACGGAAGAGTTGTAGCTACACCATGATTGAAAGTCAAAAGTTCGGAATCTGCTACAAGTGTAAGTCCATCGCTACAATACTTGAGAATATGGTTAGCTGAAACTATTGTAGCGATAAAAATGGTACATGCAACCAGATTTACATTTGTAGAGGGTTCAGAAGATTTGACTTACAATCAATTGTAGCTACAAGACTTCTGTGCAATGGGCCCCAGAGTTGTAATCCTTTAAACATCTACGGGGACCAGTTGGGGTTAGTATGCCACCTCCTATCATATTTTTGAGATCTTGGAAAAAAACATTTAAAATAAAGGGGGGTGGGGGGTGATGCCAGTGACATTTTCGACACAACACAATTCTTCCATTGAAAAGTCAAAGGTTAAACATTTTGGCTGACTACATTAGTGTCATGTAGTTGGTAAAAGCCTAATGACTAAGTGTTTAACTATATCCTCAAGCACATGTTATTCATTGTAGGTGAAATTAATTGTACTATTATAACTATAACCTACTTTTATTTATATAATGATCATGTCTATCATTTCCGTTGCAAAAATAAATTGCTATTACCTAATTTTGTTTTTAGTCTTAATGATTTCTATCATGTCCGTTGCTGCAGTCTATGTTAATAATAAATAATAATAATAATAATAATGTGAACATTAATATTCCACCAAATCCATATTAGAAAGCATGCTCATAGTGCTACATTATTACCCTGGTCAATGTATCTGTGTGTCCTCAATTTCCTTCTCAACTCCCTGGGGAGTATACAATCCAAGCTGCCATTCAAGGCGCTACAAGGTTATCATTCGCATGTCCAACTCATCCTTCTGGGTACCCATTCTCTGCTGGGTGAACAGAGGCATATTCGAACTAAGCCACTTGCCTAAGGTGACACCACAAGATTTTCAGTCTGTGATTTAGTGTGGATCAAGAACGATCAGGTTCTCGGTCACCCATCCACGCACCAGTCAAACTCGAACATGCTTCACTTTAACCTGAGCGGTCAGCCGTGCAATGCGGGGGACCATGTGCCACCATTAATCATATTATTGTTTAATAAACCTACAATTTTCATCTAAAGTACAGTCACCAACTGAAATTATGACCAATAATTGAGTTTTATTGAGATGTAGGTCAGTGTAGTAGAGACTGGCCCTCACAACAAGCCCTGTCCATTACCAATATCAACCTGCCCACCTTGGGCCACCGAGTGCAAAACGGTCAAGACAGCTTTAACTTGGCCACACTTTCTTTGTTATAGCAAAGATGAAAGAGTGTTTTGCCCTCATAAAGAAATGTCAAATACTTTCTGTTGTAGCTGGTAGTGTTACTATTCAGTCAGAACTTAGAGAAATGTATTACTTACTTGTTAGAATCAACGGAGTACAAGTTTATTAAAAGTAAACTTTCATAAAAAAAATTTAAAAGACAGCAGTCAAACATTACTTTTTGACTACGTGCAACAGAGGTGACTTAGACTGACAGTAACTATGACAACCAGGTATAGAGTCCCGTTACTTGCACATAGAGGGCAAGGGCAACCCAAGATTGCCGAGAAAAACACCGCAAAATAAATATCTAGCGTGAGAGATCTGTTATTTGTTTTAAAGTCATCGCTTACCTGACAATGAACAATTAGGTTAGGATCAAACATATCAAAGGTAGATATTATCGGAGTAATTCATAGGGGGTGGGGTGTGGGAGGGGGGGGGGGTGTCGTACAAAATTATCATATTTATTTATCTTCATTTTCATCCAAGCCATGTGTGAATGACTTATCAGCCATGGCTGGTATTGCCTGGCTTATGTTATTCTTTAATTGAACTGATCGCGTTAACAAACGGAATCCAATCTACAATACAAGAATATCCATATCTTTTGAAGTTGGACTGTCGTCATTTTCATCAAAGGCCTCTAGTTACAAACTCCAACCCAAAGTTGTTCTACTGACGGACTAATTACTGGCTAATCTGGTCCTAGACATGGAAATGAAAGAAAATATTCACCTAACAACTGGTGCTCCTTTTGGGATAATCAAATAATCAATAAGGAGAGTTTGTATAAAGGGATGTCAAAAGCATGTTACCCAACAACTGCTTTTCATCTAATAAAGAAGACTAACATTGCTTTCAATGTTCAAGGAAGCTATGAGCCCTTCATAAGGAGAACAAACACAGCCACATTGGGTTAGGCCTACAAGGGCTTTCGTCCTTTTTATTCGATTTGACGTGAATGTTTGAACATCATGGACAAGAAATACGTATTTGCTATAAGGAAATGAATGCCGGGACTCTTTTTCTAAATTGTCTTGTTATTAGTTTTCAGGTGATTAGTATAACATGTATTTTTATTAGTTTTCAAGTGATTTGTATAACATTTCTTTTTATTAGTTTTCAAGTGATCAGTATGTTGAGCTTGAAAATCATTGGCTTGCGATCGTGGATCAAAGTGATTATACGATCAAGTTCCATCTTGTCGTCATTTAGCATAATCCACAATTAAAGATACTATTTCGACAGAATTGCTTTAAAGATCTGTGGGTTATCGAGAAAATAAGGTCGTAACTTCTTGACAGTGAATAACTTAAAGAATTCTTTGAGAACTCTTTCAAATAAAGGTACAAAGGTTACGCCAGAAGCGGGCAGACCTTTTTCTCCATTGGTGCTACCAGTGTTAGAACTCTCGGATTGTCTGAAGATACTATTTTCCTTACGAATGATCTCAACCATTAGCTCACAGATGACAGCTATCAAAAGCCTCTACCGGCCTTTGAAGGGATATCGGTAGATGGTAAAACACAATAGAGCCCGGGAACCGAAAATCAGACATTTTTGATCGCTCTCCACATCAAACACTACTGCCTTGAGCAGATCAAGAACAACATGTACTACAAAATACATCATTGCTACATGCGCAAAAGTGAAGGAAATGGTGGTCGTGCACATTACAGAAAACCTCAAAACTTTAAAGATAATCATAAACTTTTTTACTCGTCATAAAAATCTTTCACTTAATCCAAGATCATATCCATCAAAGCATAACGACAAACCACTTGAAAGTCAATTTTAGTTCATGGAATTAGTATCCTTGTGATAATGTAACAGAAATAGTTAAAATCATTAATCGCATTTAAACATGTTTAAGACCATTCATTATGTAGAATTATTGCTATGATATCAAACAAAGGTTCACTATTGTCATTTCTTCATAGATATTTCATACATACTTCTTCATAGCCATTTCTTACTGAAGGCATAGATCTACACAGAGCTTAGTAAGCTAAAAATTATATCAAAGAACAGAACAGCATCAAATAGATAAACTTCTTTTTGATGTAGCTTCTATGTCAATGCCAAAAATCCATACATAGCCTTTCCTGGACTTTGATAAAAGAGAAATTCTGTTTAAATCAATACAACATTTGACATGTTATTTTCAATATCTATATAAGAGTGTCCTTGTTTCAAATCTAGAGATTGTCAAACATGTTTTATATAATTCTAATACATGTATCTAGTATGCATGGAACACCAATGGAAATAAATATAAGTTTTATTACATATTTTATACTAACACGTTCATGCTAAACATTAAACAATGAAATCATATGTCAAAATAGCCAATGATCTTGACAACTTGCAGTCAAAATAGCCAATGATCTTGATAACTTGCAGTGTTGTTTTCAAAACGTTGTTAAAAGCAACATATTACCTCGACTAGCAGGGTATGTTTACCATATTTCTATACCAAATTTGTAATTTAATACTAATTTATCATTATGGTTCCCTGCCATGGTAGGTCTAACTGATTTCAGAAATTTAATATTGGTTGTAAACTCTATATCCAATTTGGAAATTATCAAAAATGTTGATATGAATTATTTTATTTGTTTATCTTTCAAAACATGACCTAAACAAAATATTTGACACTTTCAAATTTAATTACCTGGTATCCTTTTGGAAAAACAATTTCAGCTGAAATAACTATTACCTTAGGTGTCTAGGAAACAATCTATTCCTAATTTGAGTAATCAGGAGACTGGGAAAACAACAACTTCAGAATATGCAAATAGATTTTTTTTGCTAAAGGGTTTTGGACAAAAAGGGAGGTAATTGTCCCCCATTTGGAATTCCCCAGAGGTCGGATGTCAATCTGTTCTCTGATTATATGCCTGACAGGGTCACTGACTAATCGCAGGGTCGTGATAACAAATCAGCCTTCAATCTTCATTGTCATACAAAATAATGCAATTTTCAGCCAGAAAACTATTCTGGGTTTTACCAGTAACCATGATGACCTTAAACATCCATCATGAACAATCTTGGCTGGTTTGGGGACAAAACTGGGTCGTTATGTCTTTAATTTGGTCACTCGTTCCATGTATACATAAAAATCTGAAAATTGATGAGCCGATCCTACATAGTTTAGAAGAAAATGATGTCAGCATTAAAGCCATGAAGCTCAATAATTGTGTCCACAAAATAATATTTCTGTCACTCAAATCCTTGATTGGCTGGACCTTCCTCTAAAGGTTTCCAGTTTCTACTTCTGATGTCAATGCAAGGTAGCAACTTGCCCTCCAGGTATCGGCCGGCTTTGATCTCTGACAGGGTTATGTTCCTTTAATTACCATAAACAATGAACATCAAACAACTGATCAATCATCGTATCATTTTGGCAATCAAATATCACCTAAAGATACACGGGAGCAATTAGGTTTCACAATTTGCTAAATTGTACGTTGAAATTGAGTTATACCACATCAAACTAAAGGACTTAAGTGGTATGAACATCGCTCTGGGATAGCCCAAGAAATAACATTGCAGTCATATTTTATGGTACAGTCCTTTGTCAATCAGGACAAATAGAAAGACAATTTTTCAATACAGCAGTACCAAAAAAGCTAGTTCTACTTTCAAGTCAAAAGATCTATATAAACAAGAAAGAACTTGTCAAGAATGAAACACAAATAAATGTAGTCTTTTGTTGGTCAGGCCAGGCCAATTTTATAATTTGCTTCTGGCCAATTTTATAATTTGCTTTAATGATTTCCTTTGGCAAAACACAAATTTAGTACATTTAATTACAATGATCAAGTAGATGCACTAGTTTTACAATGAGCTAAATATTCTATTTATTTAACAATTCAGGCATAGTAGGTTATATTATATACATAAAGAAAGATAATTTTCAAAATGACTAATCGTGCAATGCTGTGTATTTGGTGACACAAATAGAAAACTAAAAGATTCTCTCGTCAAGATGGCACCAAAGTATTTTCAACATGGCTGCCAAGGTGGCATTCAAATTTGAATTTCAAATCTAAATGCCAAAACATTTTCATTTGTTACTTGCTCTCCTCCCACTGTAACCAAACCATTCAACGTAATTGAAATACATGTACTGTGAAAGAAAAAAAAACGTGTTAAACCACAAATGGCTAAGTCACCTACATATTATACCCACATTATTAGATGGGAACTTTGAAATCTAGTACGTCTTTGCCAAGTTTTTGCTACAATCTATCTTGACGTATAAGGTTTAGTAGAAACATGAAATACTCAGTATTTGGGTGGTCTGGGTATAAAGTATACGTCTTGCCTCTTAAAGGGACACCTTACACACAAAGACCTAGATGTGGTTTCAGAGTTCCAAAACGTTTAACTTTTATGAAGCTTGCTTAGCTCTCCCCAGTGGTGTGTGTTACAGGCTATTTCATGCTATGTAAACCAGTACCATCACCCCATATGTGTAGCAATATCAAATATACTTAGTAATGTAAGTTACTACAACTGTGACTTCAAGGACTTCAACTTCTACCATAGAATTATGATGAAACTAACGAAGCTGAGTATTTTCTCTGAAAATGTATATTATTTCAATTGTATAAAATGATAGGTTTTATACATTTTAATTTTACATATTTTCCCATCATCAAAGAAAGTATGTATGAGAAAAGATAAATACATAGTTATTTCTTAATATTATTTTTTACAATAGTAATGATCTTGGCAACTATTAATCCATATTATTATTATTATTTTGTATATTTTATTATTTTATCAATAATATTTAAGAAGAATAATAATGATGATGATGATAATATTGAATACTACTACTACCAACTACTACTACTACTACTAATAATAATAATAGTAAGAAGAACAAGAACAACCACAGCAATAATATTAATAGCATCATCCGGTACAGGTAAAGGGGTTGTATCAATAGTGTAATGGCGTTAAATCATCTGATATAAGGAGTCAGTTAACCCTTTACCTGCTGGTAGCAAACAGTGATGTGACAGTCCCTGTGATTAATCCTTCATAGACAAGCCTAAGACAATGGAACAGTTAACATTGCTACCCAATACAAACATAGGAGAATGCTTTGTGATTAACCTTCTCCTTGCTGGATTAGGCACAAGCACTGCTCTTTAGGGCATCTCCAGTTGCCTCCTGCATGGAGAGGGTTAACATAATGCCTTGTCAACTATATCAGACTATCATGCCTTGAAGTTACTGTAGCAGATATGAAATCTCGTGGGTGACACATGTGTATGGATTTTACAAGACACTGAATCATCGAACACAAATTAACCCTACAGAGGCTTGAATTTAAAAATATCGTTCAGCTGGTGGTACCCTTGAAAAAAAGGTTCAGAGTTCAAATCCCGCCCCAGGAGCCTGGTATCAACGTTTACCAAGGTTACCCTTCTGATGCGATATTGATAGGATGCACTGTCTATATATCGTGGCAATGCAGTTATTCATCCTTGGTCTGTTAGTACCAGCAGGTATACTGCAACATTCAGCGCTACGGATATTGCGTGTTTCTGACAAGCCGTGATATAAAGAGTCTTGAAAGTGGCTCTAAACCCCCAATTCAAAACAACAACAAAACATCACAATTTGATATGTTAAAAATACATGGATGTTTTCGAGGATGAGAGATGAAAAGATCTGGTTATTGCATGGATAAATTGCTGTTTGGAATGTGGCCAAATGGGCAGCTGAACGTTAAAGGTTTTTAAAGAGTGGCAACTCTTTCAAGTGTATATGTATATGATGAATATAATCCATATCACTTTATTTATGGGCAATGTTAGTGAAGATCCATGTTCGTACAAGTAGAGTTCAGCCTCTTAGATAACATGACAGAAAATGTGGCTGTCTTTTGATGAACTCCAGCATAATTATTTAGGCTATTAACAATGTATAACATACACGGGACATCTCACAATAAATAACTACAAACCTATTACACACGGAAACATCGAAAAGTCACTTAGTATGAAATATAACCAAGTTATCTGCCCTGATATTTATCTCCCTTTGCAATTTTTCATTCCTTTATGTTACAGAAGCAGCCAGCTGGTAAATGTCAAGTGAATACAAATGCCAGATGGCATGCTCTAAAAGCCATCTTCGTTCTACCATCAGAAAACCACTCCAATGTGACATGGAGCATTTCTATCACCAGGAAACCAAAGACACTTATTGGAGAGAGTTTGGTTTTGTCAGAGGAGCATACCTGATCTAGTCTTAACTTCCCACCTCCTGGCATGCACCAAAAGTCTGACATAGAAATCAGAACAAGACCAAATTCCAATGCACTACATTGTTCATTTGCAGACCAGCTTTTAGACCATGCTGTATCTGTGCATTCTGTCCTATTTCAGCTTGGTGGGAACCCAATTTGTACTACTTTGTAGTAAAAGATTTTACTTTCCTATAGTCATGTGACAATTATATGATAAAATCAAAGAGCCCTTTCTTTACATTTACAAATATTAATATCACTTAGTAGTCATCAAATATGTGTAAAATATTCCTACTGCAACATAATAAAAAATATATATAAAAATATAAAATCAGTACATTAATAAATTTAAAAAAAATGGAAATCATGGAAATGCCAAGATGGTCAATGAAAAGAATAACCTTGCCCTAGAAATTATTGGTTCCCATTTAACGTGTAAAAACAAGGTAGTGGTCAAACTGAGGCTGGAATGTCTAAAAATAGCATTGGGTCACACCTGGATCCTCCTCTCACCTGGTGGCAACATCAAAGAAACCGAGAGACCTGTTCGAAGGAGTCACGTGACAAGAGAAAGGTGATATGATTTGTTATTTTTCCCAGTGGCTGTTTGACCCCTGGCATGGTCATGTGACATCTGACACATCACATGACTTTCTGGACAGTGTACCTGCAAGTATATTCAGGGATTCCAGTATCACACCTCTATGCAGGTTGTCATGAATTCAGTGTAGGAACACATCTACTCTCGGCTCTTTGAAGGGTTGGAGTCGCTGAAGCGTGACCACAGACAAAACTCGTAAAATTTCACACTCAGCTGGATTTGCTTTGTAAGCTTAGCCTTTATCGTCATTCCACTGAAGTATGGATATATTTTTGATGAATTAAGAGATTTTTTTACAGCTTTATTTTCCCCATTGGCAGCCCGGTCTCTTTAAAGTGTTTGTATAATTGTTCTGGAGAATGCATTTGTATCAATTCACATTTATGTCACAGAGCAGATTAATTAAAAAAATAGAAGTGGAATGAGAATAAAATATTCATACTTGAGCATCAAAGTAAACACATTTTACAAGAAATAATAGGATTGAACCCTCTGAGACCCATTGGATCACTGGTGGCCCACATTAACAAAAGTGGGTTCTCTCAGTAAATAAACATTGCAGTTTTCAATTGTTTTAACAACTATGACCCAATGTACCCTCTGAGGAACACAAGAACAGTAACTCTTTGTTTCGCAGAACAATATCTAATTGCACTAAGTATATGACATCAACTAGTAGAATACACGTATTCCTTTGGCTTCCTGGTAAAAAAATTACTCCATGTAATATTAGAGTGGATTTCTGATGGTAGAACTAAACATCAAAAGACACAACCACACTTTCTGTCACGGAGAATATCCTTGTAATATTTACATACATGTACAATTCAAATTCAAATTATATGATAATGGTATGATTTAGTGTCACTACTGGGCTAAATGGAGAGAAGGGGAAAAAAAGTGAGAAGAAGAATTTCAAATCCTACTCGGTCATTTGCAGACAAGGTAAAGTATTTACTCTGCAAGTAAAGTTCCTCATATGAAACCCGAGAAATACTAGAAGACTATTTCCTTTGAACGTGTTGAAATACAACATCAAACAAGACCAATGGAGCTGCTAATGACATTCAAAGGAACCCATAATCCACAGCTCTTCAAACAAAGAAAACAGGAAAGATAGATATCCAATTGACAAAAAAAAGTGTCACTTCATCGGGTAGCGGCTAATCTGAGCAATTAAAGGCACACAGCTTTCTTGAGAACCTGACAAATTCTACCACATTTTGAAAAGATGTCCATTGAGCGTACCTTTTGCGAAGAATCTGGTCTACGATTTCTGTCGTACCTTCGTGTCAATGCTGGTCTGTTCGTTTGGTGTTTGCTCGTCTAAACCAGGTAGCCGAGGCTGGCTATAGAACCTGGTCTAGCGGCCATCTCTGGACATACAGAGTAAAGCAAGGCCATGTCCCTCACGAGAACCTGCATGCTCAATTCCACCAGCTTTCTCGGCTGCTCGGTAATTCTCTTCGCAAATACTGGCACGGGAGACATAATCTAGACGTAATAGGAGGTACGAGAGGGCTTATGACCATCAGACAGTCCTACTTGAGACCGAGGGGACTAGTTATGGTGTGAGACTACATACTTGATAGTTCAAATTTGAATCCTTTGCAGGGGTCCCTGTATCTATATCTCTATGGTGGAGATTTAAGTTTCTCAAGCAAGGAATATTGAAATGCAATGTCCATATACTTTGTGTACAGTTACTGTCTATAGTTTGTCTGTATCAGCCTTGGTTCATGGGTGTTACTGTAACATAGTTGTTGCAGGTTCCCCTCTCACCAAAAACAGATCAGCACAATACTGCTAAAAAACTACATGGAAAACGGCATTAAATTTGTTTGCCAACTCAGAACAGAGACATTAGACATACAACATGAAAGATAGATGAAGTGTTTCTTGGAAGATCTGTGATGATAAACACCAAACACAACAGGTGAGAAACGTACAAAAGAAATTCTATTTCCAGCTGACCATCATGAGTGTGAGGAAGGTCATTGTATGGAGTCTATTCTCTCCGATCTCTACAGCTGACAACACCTACAATGGAACATCCAAACTCTGGCCATCATCTCCAATGTGGTCCAGAACATCAATAGGTATAGCTGCCCTCTACGATTCCCTATGTACAATAGAAGTACAATAGGTGCCCTACATGAGCCATGACAGAGGATGTAAGGGACAAATGGACACTGTTTCCGACATGTGTACTTGTATCAAAGTAATGCACATAATTTAATTTTACATACAATTTTATCGTGTTCAAATTAAATTCACCAGCTATTGCTTATGTTTCCAGCTTCTATGCTGTGTCAGTTGCAAGCTATATGTATTTTTAAAGGTTTATATACATGGTTAACCCTCCTTCCACCAATGCTGCTCTACATAGCTGTGGTGGTGAATAATCCAACAGAGAGGTGGTTAAACAACCATCTCACAAATGTATATATTTCCCTCTTTAATCCACTCATTATGTCACTGGTCCAGCTTGTCCAGCTAGGCAAACACAAGCCAGCTTGATTCTGCATCATCCTACTGGTTCACCACAGTTCCTCTATCAGAAGCAGTTTTCTATATAAGGCAAAATCAACCCTGGAACTTCAATGCTTTGAAACTAAGGTGTGTATATCTGACGACAATTATCCCTGGGCATGTACAGTATCCATGAAAGTGGTGTGTTATTGTGGGACTGGGGTTTCCAGTCTCCTGGTAGGCTACCACCTTGTACCACCCCTCCACCTGCAGATGGCTTCCATCTGTTGCCCAGGCTACCTCCGGTCTGTAGAAACACAGAGGAAGTGGAGGACCCCCAGCAGCCATAGAGATGTTAACATGACCAACCTGTGCTGGCGTTCAACAGGAAGACAATTCGTGGGGGTATGTTGTGACTAGTAGGAAGGAACACAGTATATTGATCTCCATACACACCTCCCTTCCACACCAGAACTCTTCCAAAACCTCTAGATATGAACTGGAGCAGCATCAAACCATAGGAAAGTAATGATGATAACAATGATAATGATGATGATGACGATGATGATGATGACGATGATGATGATGACAATAAGTTGAATAACTGATGATGCTGATGATGACAATAACTCGTGATGATAACTCGTGATGACAATGATGATAATAACTGATGATGATGATGATGATGTTTGTGATTGTGATGATGACAATAACTTGTGATAACTCATGACAATGATGATAATAACTGATGATGTTTGTGATTGTGATGATGATGACAATAACTCGTGATAACTCGTGATGACAATGATGATAATAACTGATGATGATGATGATGATGATGA
The DNA here is from genome assembly GCA_032361225.1 of Lepetodrilus schrolli. Lineage (NCBI taxonomy): Eukaryota > Metazoa > Mollusca > Gastropoda > Lepetellida > Lepetodrilidae > Lepetodrilus > Lepetodrilus schrolli. The sequence goes on along the minus strand of JAUTBT010004349.1, from coordinate 8,108 downwards.
TGTTTGTGATGATGACAATAACTGATGCTGATGACAATAATGATGACAATAATGATGTTGATGACAACAATTTTGATGATGATGACAATAACTGATGACGATGACAATGATTATGATGACAATAATGATACTGATGACAACAATTTTGATGATGGTGGCAATAATGATTATAATGATATATGATTTTAAAAGCTGACAACACTTATGACTTTACTAGCTGGTGACTACTCGCCTAGAGCAAACTGAGCTAGTTATTTCAATCATTTCTTAAATGATTTGCTTCAGGAAAACTCATTAAGGGCAATACTAATAACCTGCCACTCGGAACTATGGATTATCTGTCCCTAGTAAAGTAAATTGTGTAGGTCTGTCAATGAAGTTTATGGATGTGCGACATAAATTGCAATATGGAGATAGATAATCTATGAATCCTCAAAACCTCAGAAAATCCATGATTCCTCAAAACACATGCATTAAATGTTATACACTCCATCCACATCATCACATTTCATCATAATGGAATCTTCAATGTTGATACACTATAGCATGGCATTGTGATACAGAGAATTGCTTTATATTTTGTAATATTGGATGTTGCATTACAGACGCTTGGATCAACAATAAAAATATCATGTTCTGAAAACGCATACAATGATATAACAATTGCTATTGAAAGCACGCATCGAAGCATAGCCTAAATAGACTACGGCCATTGCTTAATGACAAATCCACTTGCTTTTCTCAATGTCCATACTGCACTGCATACTATTAGTTGAATGCTTGTAGACATTGTGGTTTCAACCCCTGTCAGAAGTCGGGAGTCAGAATTTGGTCTACCCAACTTGACCTGGCCCCGACTAAGTGGTTCCCAATCTTTGAAGTCATTTCAACAGGTGAATTGCTTTGTTCTCGACCGCCGATGATCAAATCACTCTCGCTTCTTAATAAGTTCTAAATACAACATTTGCTTGTTAACACCTGTTGAGCTTTGCCAGTCGTATTTGTCACATCAATGACTGCCAACCCTTACAAATTGAATGTATTGATATTAAACTTAATGCAGAATGCTCTGAGCTATAGAATCTCACGTTTATCCATTCAACTCCACTCTGTGAAACTTGTTACCTATCGACTTTAATATTGAGTCAATAAAATCACATCAAAGAACGGCACTGGGCGGTGAGGCTTTAAGATCAACAGGGGTTTCACATTTATGACTGACTAAAATCCTGTTATCTTAATGGGGATAGTAGTTTTAACATATTAATACCATGTTCGCTAAGCCAAACTCCACATTGCTATCGACAGCCCGTTTCCCTGGGTCCCTCAAACACATCAAAGAATACCTGATTCAAAAACTAGAAAACCAGCTATCGCAACGTGACATCGACTTCATATTGCTTCCTTTACCTAGCAAAAGGATAAATATTGTTGTCAGGATACAACATATGTACAGAATTTAAAGCTGGTGTGAACAGTCTTCAGCTGTTACAATAGACATCACATGGTTGTGCATGAATGCGAGACAGATAGTTATTTACACATGTTGTTATGCGAGACAGATAGTTATTTACACATGTTGTTATCATAACAACGATCCATAAAGTTTGGGGTAAATTAAATATTCGGAATGACAACATATTGTAGGAACTGTCCTGAATCAGATTTAATTAGATGCAACATCATAGCATGATGACTAAACAACTATAATGATGATAATATCAATTTATGAACATGACACCAAAAGTGTCTTTCAATAAACATGACCATACAACTAACTGTATGACATGTTACAATTTCAGATTCAATATAAATAGACATTTAATGTATTTCATGGGTCCATACAACAGCCATGACAAACAAATTAATTTTCATAAAAAGACCCGAGAAAATTGTTCAGGCCACCTTGGTAAACAGCAGTAATTATAGTAATTATTATTATGGTAAAATTCTAATCAGTCATAAGTTCCTGCCTCAATAGTCCCTGAACAATGCAATGCTTTGTCTGTTCAGAATCAATCTTTGTGTGCCAGACAATGTTGAAATTTGATCTTCTTTTCACAGGTGATTAATTATTCCACTTTCAGAACCTTCTATCACAGCCAATACACGGCCTGCCAATACATGGGAAGATAATCCTGCCATGTGCTACACAAATTTATCGGCAATTAACACATGTACGAATAACAATGGTAATCATTTGATACATTTGAATGCAATTATTTCTCTACAAAGTTATTACTTTGTGCCAATATTACCACATTACAGATAATGAAGTGATATAAATTCATTTTGGAAATAATGGCTTGATATTAAATCCATACACAATCAGCAATTCTAATTAAAATTTAATACTATACTAATACATATGTTAAGTCCAAATATGACGACTCTACAATTGTTAATAATATATTTCTTTCATCTATAGATATAATGATCTATATAAAATTACTCAATTAACAATGATAATACAAGTTAGTACTAGAAAAGTATGGTAATTCATAATATCATTCACAAGAGTAATGATCGTTATCAATGGAAATGGCAGCTATTACTATCTACAGAGACAAATATAACGATACTAATTTAGGCAGCAATCAACTGTCAAGAGAATTCTCATGTTAAATCCAAAGGTCAAAAAAGTACTTTCGGCAACAAAACCATGAGGTAGTAATCATTGAACGATAAAGATGTAAATATTAACTGTTCTTAATTCACCAGCCCCATTATCCACTATGCTGTCATCCACTATGCTGGCATTCAGATATAGCATTGAATTACACATACCAATTATTTAGACTATCTAGTTCTACACAGCAAACATCTTAACATTTATTTCCTCCGCTAAACAATAATCTGTGAGGCATACTTCACAAAGCTATTATTAACTTAACTCATTGAGCACAGCAAGTGTCACTCATTAAATGCCATTTTTTTATGCTCACATAACATTTCTTTCGACAATTCGATTTAATAGTGAACATAATGTTTTGTACCAAAATGTTACCAAGACAAGAAGTTTATTCTCAAAAATTAATGAAATGGTGACATAGAGAACATACAATACAATACAACATATTTGTATTTTAATACAATACAATACAACATATTTTTAATTTAATACAATACAATACAACATATTTGTAATTTAATACAATTACTAGAACATCAAATATCATTTTATTATTTCAGCATCAAAGATAAAAGAAAGTATTCATAAAGAATTCCAAGAAAAGCACAAAAATTGTCTCCAAAAGTCATTATGTATAAGGATCACCAAACCATTGCTTACATTTATAAGAAGCACACGTCCCAGTGTGTTATTATCTTATTCAATGGGCTCCGAACAGAACACTGCCTTCAAACAGAACCTGACCGATGATAACTGTGAAGCAGTAAACACGGGTAACATAAGCCACGGGTAACATTAAACACGGGTAACACAAGCTCGGCAGATGAACCACAGGAATGTACACCACTGTATTATCAGAGAAAGGTGAACCTTTCCAGGTGAAGTTCCTCGCTGATTAAAGACCGGCATTCAACTCAGAAAGCCATACACCAGTTTTGTGTTCTCACATTTGTGGTCTTGTGTTTCATTCCTCATGTCCGTCGATATCACAGTAAGCCATGGCTGAACCATAGATACACATGGGTACAGTCATTGTGATGCCTCAATATGGCGGTGATCATGAAATATGTGTGTATGTGTGTGAGTGTGAGTGTATGTGTGTGTGAGTGTGTGTGTGTGTGTGCCTGTGTGTGTCTGTCTGTGTGTGTATGTCTGTGTGTGAGTCTGTGTGTGTGTCTGTGTGTGTATGTCTGTCTGTGTGAGTGTGTGTGTGAGTGTGTGTCTGTGTGTGTATGTCTGTCTGTGTGAGTGTGTGTGTGAGTGTGTGTGTGTCTGTGTGTGTGCGTGTGTGTGTGCCTGTGTGTGTCTGTGTGTGTGTGTACATCCACATGTGTTTTATTTATGTGTATTTGGAATAAATGTATGTATTTGTGCAAAATCTAGGCATAAAAAGCTTTCGTCGAAAGTTTGATCACCTCAGTCACCAAAACTACAGACAGAATAACAGCAATGATACCACAAGGATTTGCTGGATAAACCATACTATAAGCAAAAGCAGTTATTAGCAAGAATGGTAAATCATCACATGTTTCATGGCATGTCTAAGAAAACAGAAAAACCTAGAATGAAAAGTTTTGATGAAATCAATCTAGATCCACAATGAAAGTCTCATTCATTCAAATTTAAAGATGCATAACACACAACATGTTTCCTGAAGTACAAGATAGTGTGTTCTATGAAGGAGCTCAGCAATGATAGACATGATCTGGAACATTGTCCCTGGTTCTCTTAGGCAATTCCCAGTGTACTGACACTGACACGATCAGTACAAAAGATCTTCAGGATGGCTGACTCCAAGATGTCATCACTCTTCAGCTTCGGAGAGGCAATAACAGCTAACAATTATGGCCATTTTTCAACATGTCACTTCATGACTCTGTTTACAGCCAAATATCACAGGAGAGCTTGGAGGATGGGGAAGTGGGGTGGAGGAAAGCCTTGAAGGTGGGGAAGGGGGTGGGGTGGAGGAAAGGCTGGCAGGGAAGGGGAGAGGGGAGGGGAAGTGGGGTGGAAGATATGCTGGATTGTAGGGAAGTGGAGTGGAGGAAAGATTGGAGGGCGGGGAATGGGTGGGGGCGATTGGGGAAATGGGTGCAGGGGATTGGGGGATGCAGGGGAATGGGGGCATTGACCTGAGAATTGAGACTGAAGTTGCTATTCATGTATTCACAATAAGGTATCACTCCATTATTGCTGCACCCAGATATATTCCCTCCCACAGAATTGTAAAATACAGTTAGATTAATAGTCTTATAAATGTCTATCCTAGATAATAATACTTGCCATCGATACCTTATTCTCATCAAAGACAAAGGGGGCAATGTATTTCAATCCATATGATTTATTACATTTTTAAGAAATTGTGAAAAAATGAAAGATTAAGATATTGCTTTCTTCATCGTTAACAATGACTGCATTGTGTTTGGGCTGAAAAACAACAATATCTTCCCTATTGTATATTATTCAGAATTGTCCATTCATGAATTCATGGGTAGAAACCTGTTATTATTCATGTCTGCCCCCAACTGTAATTTACCATACCGGTGTGAATAATTCGGTATTATTTAGGATGGTATGTCTCGTACAACTTGTAACATACTGCATACTATAAGTTATAACTTAATCATATATTTTTTTGGTAGCGCAAACCTTGGCCAAATCTATGACAATCAATTATTTCCAAAATACAACAAATTACCGTTGACGTTTATTCAAAAGACAAATGACTCTAAAAAGCAAACAGCACAAGGTATTTTTAGACAAAGGACTGGGTCAGTTATAATTGTTTTGCTGTAAACGTAGTCGAAATTCCAATCGTGGTGGGAACGTGGATCGAACAAAACAAACATGACTGTCCTATACTCGGAACTGAAAACCACAGGTTTGCAAAGAGAACGGCCTGAATGGTGCAGACAAAAGCATAGATTTTCTGAAACATACTTTCAAGTGAAGACTTTTGAAAAGAGATGGAAGAAGATGGCCACTCGAGTTTGTTTTCAATTGGTGGATTGCCCATGAGTCAAGACATGCTATTCAGAAGACTATCGTCCATTTGCCTACACATTTAGAAATTTACTGAAGTGAGAGCCTACACAATTGGACATTTAGATTAGATCTACCTATTACCTAAATTAGAATAATTCGTGCCAAATCACATGGAAATATAATTATATACAAGAAAACTAATAAAATACTGCAGCTTATAGAAGAACTTGGTCCAATGCTACCCTTGCTAAAACATAAATACTAGTACATGCAAATATATCCTCATCACATGTGTTCTTACGAATATTGACCACATGCATCTAGAAATGTCCTAACTGTTGGTTTAAATATTAATCAGAAACTATACACAGTAATATATTGTGGCAGTAGCTGGCGAACAATACTTTTAATGAGCGTTACTATTCACCTTGATCTTACTAATGAGCCCGTTTGCCTTTCAACCATGCACCTTGTGCATTTAACAGCATTTAACAACCGCACTCAGGGCACCACTGGTGTCAAACATTGTTAAACATTGCTGAATGGTTGTGTAATTTGCCATGTGGACAGAGTCATTAATTAACTAGGAACAAAGCACTAAATGGCATTGCAAAGAGAATATTGCAACCAGTTAACCTTTCAGAATGCTCTGCAGTGCTTAGAAGGACACAACACGCCCAGTGTGAAAATGAACAATGCAGCTAATGTACAGAGGAGGGAAAAAAAGACTTCAAAGCCAAACATGTATATGAATAATTATAGAGCTGTTGATCCTGAGCTTTGTTATCAGATAAGGGAGAATTGGTAATGTCATACCATAAAATGAGTCTATATTGTTTTTCCATCATCATAAAGCGAAACAGAATAATAATTACGCAGTGCTATCAGGGCAAGCCTCGTTGACAAGAAACAAATATATTGGGCACTTGTGAGTGCATGTGTTGAATGGTTTTGTGATTCACACTGAAAAAAAAAAGCCAGAATGAATCAATTCAAAATTACATACAAAGGCATCCATGCTGAAAAGTGCACTACCAATAATATCAGTTACCGATACATATAAACTAATAGCGCTCTTTTATTATGTGTTTATGCATTTAACTTTGCCTGAATATGTAATCTTATCAATAGATCTTCTGAAAATGCTTAAATAGTATCTCGCATTTCTCTTTAGGGTTGGATGTTGTTTAAATATATACATATTTTGTTTTGTACATAGGACTAGTATTTGTCAATGCATATAAGTATAATAAGTATAACAGTCAAGCATACTTCAGTAATGTTAACTTGACAGTTTAAAGAATTAGGTTGATTAATGTGTGAACCAATATGACACAAGTTCACTGTTATCAATAGTAGACCTATAGCCATGTTAATACAGCAATGCCAGGAAGCTACTGCTACTTTTGTACTCATGTTAACTGCTTAATGAATGGTACCTATGGAAATACCAGAAGCAGCTGGTGACATCAAAGGATATTAAATACTTTGATGACAGATGGATGGTCAGTGCATATATTAAACACTGGTACATCTGATACATGGTATTTTAAATACCGTAGTAGAAAATGATGAATCACAGCTCAAGATGTGTATCCTAACTCGAGATGTGTATCCTCAAAATATATCTTAGCTCGAGATGTGTTTCCTAATTCGAGATGTGTATCCTCAAAATATATCTTAGCTCGAGATGTGTTTCCTAATTCGAGATGTGTATCCTAGCTTGACAAATATGTTAACTCAAGATGCATGTATATTGATGTATCATAGTTCAAGAAATATCCTAGATTAAGATGTGTTCTAACTCAAGATTTATCTTAGCTCGAGATGTACCTCAGCTAGATCTGTATCCTAACTCAAGGTGTCTTAGATCAAGATGTGTTCTAATTCTCAAGATATACCTTAGCTTGAAATGTCTCAGCTCACAGTGTATCCTAACAGGAGATGTATTCTAATTGGAGATGTATCCTAACTGGAAATGTATCACAACTGGAGATGTATCCTAGATCAAGATGTATTCTAATTACTGGAAGTGTATCCTAATAACTGGAAATATATCCTAACTGGAAATGTATTCTAACTGGAGATGTATCCTAATAACTGAAGATGTATCCTAACTGGGGATTTACCCTAGATCAGAGTGGGATGACCATAGGAGTATGATTATGTCCAAGGCTGTAACCCAGTCATACTTCTTTATTGGCATGCTAGTAATGTTGACAGATGGTGCATGAATAACAACACTATTTTGGACAATTTTGTCTCAACAATCGCATTTCACATAAATCATGCTAAAACCATGTAAATGTATATTCGGACATTGCTAAAATTTAATAAATATTTAAAAGAAGCATTTCATTTGTCAATTGTAAGTATGCAGAAATTACCAACTTTTAAATTACGTAGTAGTAGTGGTGGTAGTGGTAGTGGTAGTGGTAGTGGTAGTAGTAGTAGTAGTAGTAGTAGTAGTAGTAGTAGTAGTAGTAGTAGT